>JAVJIF010020754.1:0-64188 GCA_038442645.1 Agave tequilana
TTGTTTCTTTGTAAACAAAGACTCCAATCTAGAATGATTAAAAGCACAAGAGCTCAAGGTGGAGCTCAACTATTAATTTTATTTTTCAAAACATTAATCTCACTAGTGGTGGCATGTAAAGCATGGTGAGATATAGAATCATTTTTCTTGTTCTTTTTAGAAACAAAATCTTTTTCTTTTTTAACAATTTTTCTTTTAAAGAGTTATTTTCTTGAAAAGCAATTTCCTTTTGTTTTTCCACCAAACAATTTCATTTTTCAAAATCATATTTCCTTCACACAAATCATTCAATTTAGACATCAAGGAATATTTTCATTTTTCAAATCATCATTTTCTTTTTCTAAACATGCAATCTTATTTTTAAATGAATCATTTCCTTATGCATGCAATCAAAATCCTTTTTCAAATTTTTATTTTCTTTCTTAATCATGTCATATTTTTCAAGAAGAAGTTAACAAAAAGTGCTAAGCTCATCATATGACATATCATTTTCATCTACCTCGGATTCGGTAGTTACCTCAAGGGGGGTATCCCCTTGGACCATATAGCATGCGTTGGAGGTGTCGCTTCCAACGTCCGAATCGCGCTCCCCGCATAGTATTGATCTTTTTCGCCAAGGGAGATGAGGGTATTCCATACTACAAAAGCCGAATCAAATTTAGAAACTCTAGATAAATAAACATCATCTAGGGTAGACTTTAAAGCATTAAAGGCTTTTGGATTAGCCTCAATATTCTATATATATAAATAATAATCATTATTAGTGATGGCAAGATAAACATGATAACCTAGGGCTTTGAGGTATAAGGACATCTTAACCTTCCAAATTTGGATGTTAAGAATGTCAAATGTGGGTGGTGACATGAAATCCATGGTGTGTGCACAAATATTGTGATTAGCATAAAAATGAGGATCTTTAACTCTAGGTTGTGAGACCCAAATTCAGAGCACTTGGCTCTGATACCAATTGTAAGTTCACCTAGAGGGGGGGTGAATAGGTGATGGCTAATCTAATGGTCACTTAATGCCAAATAATGCGGAAGTAAAAACTATTATGACCTAAACAAACTATTACACTAAACACCACGTATAACACAAGAGTGTTGCCGAATTCCCCGTGAAGGGCTCTGGACAAACTCCTCTAGATTCCCCTTGATAAGGGTTGAGGTGCCGCGTTGGCTCTCTTGGCTAAATACAAGTGTTAGCAAACAATCCGAGCAAGTATATCAAATAAGCACACAAGATATCAAGCATATAAAATGAGCACAATAAAAGTATGCAAGATATAAACAAAGAGACAAAAAGAGAGAGTGAGCAATCGCAAACATAAGGGATTTGTTTCGAGGTTCGAGCACACTTGCTCTACATCCCCGCCTTCGACACACGAAGGATTTCCACTATAATCGATCCAATGGATCACCCGGTGTCGCAACACCTACAAGCTCTCGGACTCTCTAGCCCGTACACACGCAAGCCCCACAAGCTCGCCGAGGCCGCACCTCAAACCAAGAGTTCGCACCCGAACTCGAAACAACCGCGAACGCACTCGTCCGCCTCCTCAAGAAACAAGAAAAGATCTCTGGTGATCTAAACACTTGATCACCAATAAACACTCTCACTACAACACTCCTATAGAATGAATAATCAATGGATAGCTCAAGTGTTTGTGTGAGAAAACTAGGAAAGAGATGGTGGAGGAAAACTCAAGAAAATCTCTTTTAACACTCTTAATAAAACTCTCCTTTTGATTGGAAATATTTGCTCTCAAATATGTGGAGAAAAACCTCTTGAAAGGATAGGAAAAACTGGCTTGAAAACTTCCCCAAAATCTTAGTGAAAACAATGCCCAAACCCCCAAATTTATAGGCTCAGAAAAACTAGCCGTTAGGGTTCTGTCAGGCCTGTCGGTCGACCGTCCGGCCGACCGGCCAACGGTCATATTTCAGACCGTTTGAGCCATCGGTCGACCGGGCGGTTGACCGAGCCAGGATACAGAGAGCAATCTCTCTGTCCGGTCGACCGCACGGTCGGCCGGGGCCTTTCCAGGGAGTAGAACTTTCTGGACGGTCGAACGGGTGGTCGGTCGGCCGGCCATCCTGCAGAGCTGGCGTGCACGTCTGTGCACGTCGGTCGACCGACTTCAGCCCTAGTCGACTTGGTCGGTCGACTAGTCGACTGGCTGAAGCCTGGAACAGAAAATCTAGGGATTAAAACTTGGTCTTTTTGATTTAAATAAAATCCCATAAAATACTGAAAAATCTACTAAAATAGTTTTACCAATATAATTTGATAAACAAACATGCTTGCACAAAATCAAGGCATGTTACAAGTGATTTGGACTATTTTTGTAAGTTAGAAAAATTGGCTCAAATGAAAAACAGTATTTTCCAAAACTTGATTTTTCTAAAACTTGTTTTCAAAACTTCATGATACAAAAACAAGATATTTTGAATTTATTAAAGCATAGTGTGTATGGATATGATCCACTACACAATTAAGATATCTATGTTTTGACATTAAGCTCTAAACTTGGTTTGGATAAAAGACATGCATATAAAAAATTCCAAAAACCAAAAAGTATTTTCCAAAGTAAAAATCTTTTGTAAAAACAAAACTATCAAGAGTGTGTGTGTATATGTATACTTGAGCAATCCACCAACTACTCTATCCTTTAGATCTTATCTAAAAAACAAAAATCTTATACCTAGACACAAGTCTTCATCTTCTTGAAGTCTTCACTTGAAGCCTTCTCATCTTCTTGACTTGGTCCAAAACACCGTGCTAGCTCCAAAACTTGACTTCAAATCCTTTGTTGAAACTATGCACCTACTAAGATCTTGATCATAAATCTGTCACTAATTAAATACAAGATCATTAGTAAACATAACTACATGAGTTGATCAACATCAAAACTAGAGTGATGGGCCTTTGGGCCAACAACGTTCTTAAAAGAAGTACGAGTTAAAAATCCAAACCCATCCTCATGTGCCTTCAAGAACACTTTCAAGAAGAAAGGCTTTAAGTAAGACATGCAAATGATTCATTGGGTCTTTTTCATTAAAATCAGAGGAGAAGAAGAATTGAAGAGAGGTACAATAGTGGGCCCAGAAAACTGATCTAGCTACTCATGGAAAACAAAGAAGAAAGCAAATAAATCATGCATGACATACCGCAATAAGAGTGGAAGAAAATATGGCTCGATTCTTGTATTGATGTCACTTCAATCTTCATGTACAAGCACTCAATTACTCTCTCTCACAAGTATTTGTACTGGACTACAAATTGAAAAATAAAAATACAACTTTTGTGCTATCTAACAAAGAGCCTAAATCCTTAGAAAATAAACAAAAATTCTAATCCTAATCTTCGCTCCCTTTTGCTCTGCTGAAACTGGTATTTATAGGGAAAAACCAAAAGGAGGGAATTCCGGGAAGATTGGGGGAGCAAACGCTCCCCAACTGATACTAGATAGCCATGAATACGCGGCTAGGGCCAAGTTTCCGCGGCCTTAGTGTGGCCAGGTGGCCACGCCCAATTGGTGGGAGCTCCTGGTTTGGTGATTTTCCTGTATCTTCTTCTACTTTTCTCGTTTCTACTCCAGGATGTGACGAAACAGCCTTGGATTGTTGGCTTCAACAGCTTGATTCAGGGAGGATTCTTCTCAACCAGTTTTCAACCTCTCTGATATGCCAAGCTTTTGCCCTGATTCCTTGATTTCGAATTTCTTCTGAATTAAATCAGAATTTGGTGGGCTTTTGGGCTTGTTTCTCATTCCTTTCTTTTAGCAATTGGGCCTACATTAAACAAAGAAGAAGAAGACTTGTTAATAGGATTTATTAGCTAAAAAGTCTGATAAGGTGACAATATATATGCAATATATGTGACTAATCACACCCCACACTTATCTTTTGCTCGCCCTCGAGCAAAACATCTGACTAATTCTAATCAATTATTAGACCACTTTCGCAGGTCACTCGATTGCACTGAGCATGTGCAACAAGCCGTTAAACCTCTAGGTTACCCCTAGAGAACGAGTTTTATCTCGTGAGGGTTTTCAGTAGATTGCACCCACAAAATCCATATAAGAAAGAGAAAAAAGTTAGTATTTTCGAAAAGTATTTTGAAAGAGAAAATATTTGAAGTATATTTGTGAGAGATTAAGTAATCTATAAGTTATAGGAATATCAAAATTTTCTTTCCTAAACTTAGTCTCTATTCAACAACATGTCATCAATCAAAGTAAGGAGTCAAATTATTTTTCTCATCTAGTCTATTAATTTACTCTGAGTCGTATCACTATTGTGACTGTGAAGTTAACTAAGGGTTTTTTAACATTAACTCCTATGCCTTCTTTATATGTATTTTTGGTGGATTTTATTCCTCAATTTCATTAGGCTTTCTAATCTGCCCATGTAATGAGCCTTCAGTCGGTGACACCCAAACCAGACAGTTTTAGGGCACAGGTGAGAAAAACCCCCTAAGGACTTAAACACTCTAGCAGACAAGGCCACGAAACTAAGCTTTTTATTTATAGATGTACCCCTTTTAGGCGTGAATACTTATGCTTCATGAGGCATAAATACCCAGCTTAATCAGAGGATTTATATATATACAATTATTTTTCAAACTTATCTAATTATCTTTTGCATAAATACCAAGGCTTTCTTAGGCCAAAGCACCTAGCTAATCAATAATTAGATTTGTTTATATTTTTTTTATAAAGAATAAGAGTCTCTGTTTTTAAACCTTAAGTGTGTAAGTGTATTTAGTGTGCCTATTTCATCAAGGTAAATATCAAGATTAAATTACTTTCACAAATTTTCTTCCTAACCTAAACATCAAACAAGTTATCTTATTTTGACCAAGTGTAAGAAATCCTAATTATGATTTTCCTATTCCTTAACATTGACTTAATTTCTTACAAAAGATATATCAAAATATTGTTCTAACCTTTCAAAAAGTTTTTTTAATAGACATATATATATTTTCTCTTTTTTTGTTTTTTTTAAAATTTATATATATATATATATATATAATATATATATATATATATATATATATATATATATATATAATATATATATATTATATATATGTCATGTTAGAACCCTCCTCCACACTTATCTCATGCATTGTCCCCAATGTATGAAAGAAATGTATAAATGCATAAAATAAAATGGAAAAGAGAAAAGTTACCGATACACTGGGTTAAAAAGACTCATAGCCGTTTCATTTACTGGCACCGATTCCAAGAAAGGTTAAGGCGTTGACCATTTACCTTAAAGTCATTTCCATTCTTGGTGTCACTGATCTCAACTGCACCGTGTGGAAACACGGTTTTTACAACGAATGGCCAGTCCATCTTGATTTTAATTTTTCTGGAAAAAGATGAAGCCTAGAATTATAGAGTAAGACTTTTTGTGTAGGGACAAAGGTTTTCTTATGATGTGTTTATCATGGAAAATCTTGACTCTATCTTTAGTGATCCTAGCATTTTCATAGGCCTCATTTCTCAATTCCTCTAATTCGGAAATTTGTAATTTCCGAAGGTCACCGACCTTAATCAAGTCGAAATTCAACTGCTTGATTGCCCATAAGGCTTGGTGCTCTAACTCAATAGGCAAGTGACAAGGTTTGCCATAGATTAACCTATAAGGAGACATTCCTAAAATCGTCTTGAAAGCAGTCCTGTAGGCCCATAGGGCATCTACAAGTTTGATGGACCAATCTTTTCGGTTTTGGTTCACAGTTTTCTCCAAGATAAGCTTGACTTGTCTGTTGGAAACCTCAACTTGCCCACTGGTTTGAGGATGATAAGGTGTGGATAACTTATGAGTTATGGCACACTTTCGCATAAGAGCTTCAAAAGATCTATTGCAAAAGTGAGTGCCATTATCACTAATGATAGCACGAGGGTTTCCGAAGCGTGAAAAATGTTCTCTTTCAAAAACTTTATGACAACTTTGTTATCATTAGTTTTATAAGGAATGGCTTCTACCCACTTGGACATATAATCCACAGTAACCAATATGTATTGGTTTCCAAATGAATTAGGAAATGGACCCATAAAGTCGATGCCCAAACATCAAAGAGTTCTATTTCTAGGATTGAGTTGAGCGGCATCATATTTCGTTTTGAGATCCTTCCTACCATTTGGCATCTAGGGCACGTCTTGCAAAATCATAAGCATCCTTGAACAAAGTGGGCCAATAAAACCCGCTTTATAGCACTTTTTCAGCAGTCTTGCGGGGACCAAAGTGTCCACCGCATGCAAGTTCGTGACAAAAAGATAGAACACTCTTAACCTCCTCATCGGGAATGCATCTCCTAATAATTTGGTTAGAACAGTACTTGAAAAGATACAGTTCCTCCAAAAGAAATACCGGACTTAGGATAAGAACCGGTATATATCGTTTTTGGACCAATGAGACGGAGTTTGGTTTGTGACTAAGTAGTTCACTATATCAGCAAACCAAGGTTCCCTAGAGATAGCTAAGAGATTTTAATCAGGAAAATCCTCATTTATGGGTAATTCATTGCATGGAGAATTAGGGATCCGTGAGAGATGGTCAGCAATGATATTTTCTACGCCTTTTTTTATCACGAATCTCAAGATCGAATTCTTGAAGAAGGAGGATCCAACGAATGAGTCGAGCCTTGGCATCCTTCTTCATCATGAGGTACCTTAGCGCAGAATGATCGGTGAAAATGGTGGTTTTGGACCCTAGTAGGTAGGGACAAAATTTCTCTAAAGCAAACACTACTGCCAAGAATTCCTTCTCAGTCGTAGTGTAGTTCAATTGAGCATCGTTGAGAGTTCTACTAGAGTAGTAAATCACATGCTACTTGTTATCAGTGCGTTGTCCCAGGACAGCGCCTATGGCAAAATCGGAAGCATCGCACATGATTTTGAACGGCTTAGACCAATCCGGTGCAGATATGATTGGTGCAGAACTAAGCTCTCTCTTAAGCTTCTCCCAAGAATTTATGCATTCAGCATCGAAAGTGAAGGACACATCCTTAGCTAACAGATTAGTCAAGGCCTAGCAATTCTGCTAAAATCCTTGATAAATCTTCGGTAAAAACCAGCGTGTCCTAAGAAGGATTTGATGTCCTTAACGCATGTGGGCATGGGAAGCTTAGCAATAACCTCAATTTGGCTCTATCCACTTCAATTCCTTTCTTGGAGATTTCATGACCCAAGACAATTCCATGTTTTACCATGAAGTGGCATTTCTCCCAATTCAATGTCAAAATTTTCTCAGCACAACGTTGGAAGACAAGTTCTAAATGGTGGAGACATTGAGTGAATGAATCTCTGTAGATGGAGAAATCATCCATAAAGATCTCTAAGAATCGTTCTACCATATCAGAGAAAAGACTCAACATGCAACGTTGAAATGTTGCTGGGTGATTGAGGCAAAACTTGCACATAAAAATAAAGAATTTTAAATTTAGAATGAAGATGTGCAAGTGCTCAATTCTTACCGCTATATCAAGTGGCTATGCGGGTCGTGATCCACAAGGAGGGTTTTGCGATAGAAGCGTTCACGGTTCTTTATTGAAATCTTAATGAAGACAAAACGAAAGTTCTTCTTTGTTTTAAAGAAATGAAAATGAAAACGAGTTATGTTAAGGTTAGAGAGAAAATGGTAGAATGAGAAAGTGGAAAAGAATGGAGAATGACTATTTACAAAGAAATGAGAAAGAAAGCGACTATGTACAAATGAGTTGGGAAAGAAGTATTTAGAAGAAGTGGTGTTCGTGATTTAATTTACAGAAATAAAAGAAAAGAAATACAAATAATTACTTACCTTCTTTTCACCAAAAGCTTACCTTGAATCTTTAGCTATGATTTTACCTTGAAGTGGAGGCAATCAGCGCATAGCCCATAAGAGTTGATTATTGGTCTCTTCCACATTACATCATCAAGACAACTCAAGCATGAAATGATACAGAGAGAGACTCAATTCCATCGTCACGAGCTATCGGTGGCACTCGCAAAGGCAAGGCTCTTTCGATGCTTTTAGACTCACTTGGAAGACAATTGTACCAAAAAGAAAAGTGAAGTAGAAAAGAAGAAGACGAAGAAAACTAAAAAGAAGTACATACAAAGAAAGAACATGGATTCGATTTCATAACGATCAAAGAAAAAAAGAAACCTTACACACCAGTGTCACTCTCAGTTTAAGCTTCATTCTTGTTCTTCGATTAAAGTCTGATCTCCTCTGAATTACATAAATGAAAACTAAAATTACATGAAAAAGAAAAACAAAAACCTAAACTAAAAAAATGAAAAACTAGTCTAAATCCTATCTCTGCATGGTCGTCCATTTTCAGTGCAAATACTGGCTTTTTATAGGCATAACCCACACGAGGAGGATCCCGGGGAGATCGGGGGAGCAAACGCTCCCCCTAACTCCCCAACCAAGCTGCGGAAACGCGGCTTTGGCCGTGTTTCCGTGGCCAGGGTGTGGCCACGTGGCCTCACCTGTTGGTGGGTCTCCCCGGGTTCTCGTTCTGTCTTTATGTTGATTGGATTTGCAGTTTAGCTCCGAGATTTTGAAGAAATGGCCGTTGATCTTTGCTTCAACCGATCGATTCTGAAAGGATTCTTCTCAACCAGTTTTCAACATCTTGATTTTGCCCTGATTTACTGAGCTCGAATTAATTCTGATTTAACTCAGAATTTTGGTGGGCTTTTGGGCTCATTTCTCTTCATCTCCTTAAGGAATGGGCCTGCAAATAAATTAAGCATTTAATTAGAACAATGCAAATTTTATTCTATAATAAGTATGGAAATATGATATTAAATATGCAACATTAGCGACCAATCACTGGGGCATTGTATAAGCCGAAAGGCATTCGACGATAAGCAAATGTCCCAAATAGACATGTGAACATAGTCTTTTTTTGGTCCTCAGGAGCAATAGGGATCTGGTTATAACCCGAGTAACCGTCCAAGAAACAGTAATACTCGTGACCCGTCAAACGTTCAAGCATTTGATCAATGAAGGGAAGTAAAAAATGGACCTTACGAGTTGCAACATTAAGCTTCCTATAGTCAATGCAAAGTCGGATCTTCGTGGAAGTCGAGTTTGGACCAACTCTTTGTTCTCGTTTTTCACTACGGTGAAACTAGATTTCTTTGGAACCGCGTGGACAGGACTGACCTATTGGCTATCAGAAATGGGATAAATTATCCCATTGTCTAAGAGTTTGATAATTTCAGCATGAACAGCTTCTTGCATTATAGGGTTTAACCTACGCTGCGGTCTCTTTTAGGTGTGGCGTCTTCATTGAGATGAATGCGATGTTGAACAATGGTCAGACTCAATCCCTTTATATCAGTCATAGTCCAACCATGGCTTCCCTATGTTTGCTTAGATAGCTTTAAGATCTTCTTCTTCCCCGTCATTTAAATGGGAGGCAATGATGACAGGAACGGTCTCTTATTCGCCTAGATAGACGTACTTGAGATATGCACGTAAGACTTTTAATTCTAAGGAAGAGGAAGGCTCACTGGAAGGACTAGTCAAATTTGTTGGCTCCATTATTGGTGAAATAGGGTTCGAGCCCAATTCACATCAGAATCTACGACCTGATCAAGATTAAAGTCGTCAGACTCTAACCCGAAGTCACACTCAGTTTCTAATTTCAATTCTTCCCGATGTTCACTTGTTAAGTTCTCAATTAGGTTGACTTCAAATGTTTGGTCCTCAATATCGCGGGTTCTTTTCTTAGATTGAAGACATTAACTTCTCTATTCATGTCCCCAAAAGTTAACCTCATGGACCCATTCCTACAATTGATGATGGCATTGGCAGTAGCAAGGAATGGTCGCCCTAGGATAACAGGAGTTTGAGCCCTATGATTGGAGTTGGACACAGGTTGTGTCTCCAGAACTATGAAATCGACAGGGTAAGTGAACTCCCCTACCCGGATCAGGACATCATTAATCTCCCCTTTTGGAACTTTTACTGAACGGTCAGTCAGTTGGATGGTGACTCGAGTTGGAGTAAGATCGCCCAACCCGACTTGTTGATAGACTGAGAATGGAAGCAAGTTGATACTTGCCCCCAAGTCAAGATGTGCACGACTAATCTCGGCTTGTCCTATTGTGCAGGCAATGGTGAGACTACCTGGATCCTTGTACTTGACAGGGATCGGACCCGATAGTAGCTCACTAATGTTAGTGGCTAAGAAGACCTTTTTTGGTACATTAATTTTTCTCTTCTTGGTGCACATGTCTTTAAGAAACTTAGCATAGGAAGGTACTTATTGGATGACATCAAGAAGTAGCACATTTATCTTCACTTGATTAAATATCTCAATTATCTTGTCCATGTGTGGATTTTGCTTGTTGTTTTTCAACCTATTAGGAAATGGTGCTATAGGCTGGTGCACCTGACTGGTTGACATATCTTTTTCAGATTCGTCAGAATTGGAAGGATTTAGATTAGATGAGGTGGATGCTTGATTGTGGTTGTACTGAATGGGATTGGTTGGCGTTGACACTTGATTATCAACTCTCTTTCCTGACCTCAATGTATGAACAACATTACATTGATTTAATGAATGATCCTCAGCCAAATGAGCTTGTTGAGAATTCCTCGGATTGGTTATTGGCTGACTAGGCAGGGTACCCTTCTGTCTCCATTCTGTGGAGTGGCTAGTTGGCTCATTTGAACCTCTAACCTCAGTATAGTTTGCATGAGAGAACCTTGATTTTTCATGTACTTTCCATGTTTCTTTCAAAGTCAGTCATTTTCCTTTCTAGTTGAGGATTCTAGAAGGAGGATTATGGAGCTTGGTTGGGAAAGTTTTGTTGATAGTTTGAGAAGTTAGGTGGATGGTTGGGAGAATTATTATGGAAATTGAAAAAATTAGTTTGATGATTGAAAGAATTATTGGCATGATGGAAGTGGCTAGCATGATTTGATCGTGAATGGTCAGTGTTATTTTGGCTCTATGAGAAATTAGGGTGATTTCTCCAACCATGATTGTACGTTGGTGCGTAAGGATTATTGTTCGGCCTTGAAAAGGCCGCGTTCATCGGTCATGGTATTGTTGCTGAGCCTGAAACACAGGGCACTCCTCGAACACATGATTCATTGCTTGGCAGTAAGTACAGCCCAGAGTTAAAAATTGATTTGGGCTGACTTGATTGACTGGATTTGGTTCCTTCGTTTCTAGAGCTTCCAATCTTCTTTCTAGGTTAGCTAACTTAGCCTCATTAGCGATGGATGATTCGATAGAATGGAGACTCCTTTTGAAGAGATGGAGTTAGGATTCTTAGAGGTCACTAGTAGGTTCCCATTGGATGGTCTTTTCAGCTAGGTTTTCATACAAATCCCATCCTTCTTTTCATCCTTCTGCAAGAATCCCCTTGGCACATACTTTCTAAGAGGGTTTTGGTAGAATAGTCTAAACTGTCATAAAGAATTTGGCATTGTCGTCATTTCTCTATTCCATGATGTGGACATTGGACAAGGAGGTCTTTAAAGCGTTCAAAGTACCTCCAGAACGGTTCACTCAGTTCTTACTTGAATTGCATGATTGTCTTCCTAATGAGGGCGGTCTTATGAATTGGACAGAATTTCTTCAAGAAGACCTTGATGAAACCATCCCAAGATGTGATAGAACCGGCCGCTAAGCTGTAAAGCCACTTCTTTGCTAGGTCCTTAAGTGCGAAAGGGACAAATCTCAACCTAATAGCATCGTCTACAAGGTGTGAGATTTTCATCATTAGACATACTTGTAGGTTGTCTAAAGATTACTAAAAGACAAGTCACCAAAAAGCAGAGTTCCAAGCTCCAGACGCAGGGCTAATCATGGCCACCACCGCAGCACCAAGACGTGAAGGTTGAAATCTGCGTCTCAGCCATCACTGCAGCGCCAAGGCACGGGGGTCGAAACCCGCATCTCAGCAGCACTGTAGCACCAAGGCGCGAGGGTCGAAACCCGCGTCTCAGCGGCACTGCAGCACCAAGGCGCGAGGGTCGAAACCGCGTCTCAGCAGCACTACAGCACAAAGGCGCGAGGGTCGAAACCAGCATCTCAGCAGCACTGCGGCACCAAGGCGCGAGGGTCAAAACCCGCGTCTCAGTTATAACTACCCTTGTTATGGGGTCGATCACTGCCCACATAATGGGGAAGTTAACCCCCATTATGGAGCGTTTTTAGGGGGCACGTTCACCCCTGAAACCTCTATAAATAGCCCCGTTGCTATGGAGAAGGGGTCGGTCAATTAGATCTTGACTTGAGAGCTTCCACAGAGAAGGAAAGAGAGTCCAACTCTTCAACTAACTTGCTGCGTACAAGTTAATCTTTGCCTATAATCTCTTTGAGATTTCTGGTCGACAGAGCTGTGTTACTTCGTCTACCATCCAAAGAGAAGATCCCAAAAGTTCTTGACGTTCACCCGGTCAACGAAAAACAAGATTCACTTGCCACCGTCACCTGAAGAACCCAGTATTAAACAAAGGGAAGATTTAAGACTCAATATCCTCCCTCCCTTGTAATCGGAGTATAAGTCCGTTGTAATTTTCAATTGATTCAAGGAAATTTTACACGAATTTTTCTCCACCAAACAAGAGATGGCGAATCCGCTGGGGACTACTTTCTCTACTGATGAGCAAGTGGTGGCGCAAGGTGACGTCATTTACATGGGAAAATCGATCGAATCAATTGTTGTGGAATTCGACCAAGCAAAGTATGAAGAGTTCCTTTCCTCCGGCTCCAAGAGCCCAAAGGCCCGTGCCTACCGCAGGGTCTCTACGGGGAAATTCCCCGAAGCCCGCCCTGAGATTCCCTCAGACGCGCTGCTGTGAAGGATGCCGTGGCTAATCGGGCCACGCGTAACACCCGCGCCAACGTCTCTTAGGAGACCCGCGTGGTCAACCTCTCTGGTGTCCAGCCAATCCGCCCCTCTTCTTCAGTACCAGGTCGTCGGGGGTTCCCCTCAACCTCCACGACGCAACCAGAACGCTGAACGGCGGCAGAGGAGGCGTGCGCGCCAACTACAAGTTGGAACGACCGATTGTCCAACAGAGGTAGGACGCAAGGTTCAGACCAGCGTACCGCATCCGAGATGTGAAGTCCGCGTTTGGCACCCCAAACGTGAGGTTCAGCAAGCAGGCTCTTTGGAAGCCCCACTCCCCAGACGCCAAGGCGAAGCTCGCGTACCTTGTCAAGTACAAGAGGCACGCGCTTCTAGGCATGGGGCCCAGCAGCCCTGCAATTTTCAAGCGTATCTGCCCAGACGCAATTATCAGCAAAGTGAGAGCTACATCTCTCATCAGCAGAGACGCCAAGCTTGCGCTCAGAAGTCGCGACGTAAGAGCTGCGTTCATGCGCCCTGCGTCTCTGAACCCTGCGTCCCAGCTGTACAAAGTAAGGATGCCTCCCAGCTCGACATTGCGAGGCTAATCTCTTTGATCCTCCTCCCACGGATCTAAGAGATTATTTGACAAGGAAGAGAAGTGCTAATCGAATCACTTCATCATGTTGCTGCGAACGGCTTATCACAATGCTCTCTGAGTGCCGTTGCAGCTCAGATGCAAACCAGCATTCTCTAGTTAGACAGCTGACCCTGATTCCCCGATTAGCTAAAAGAAGTCGTTCCCATAGAAGGATGGTCTTCTCTGATACTAAGTATCCCGAGCTCACTGCAAACATGGCAAGCAGGAGCAGGGGAAAGCAACCGGCGATCAGCTCCGATGATGAATCTAACGCAAAACTGGAAGGAGTGTACCGACACACTCGCACCCAGACTGGGGCAATCCCCCCGATTGACTACAATGCTCTAGCCCGGGGCATTGAGGTGAATGACTCGCATTTCGCTATTGCAGAGTCACATGCTTCAAACTCTTCTATAGAGAAAGAGGCCTTTATATACATGACCAGCACTCCTGAGGAGACCGCCAGGCGCTTGGAGCAGCAAGCCCAGGTCCAGAGGGAACAATTCAAGATGATTCGTGCTCAGCAAGAATCTATCGACTCCCTCAAGCAGATGCTCGCACAGTTGCTTGAAGACAAGAGGAAGTCAACCACAAAGCCTCCTCTAAAAAGTCTAAAGGCAAACGAAAGAGGGAGAAAGCTCATCTTCTGTACGTATAGAGGAGAAAGAGCAGCCTACTTCTGGTTCATCTAAATCCTCGTCACAAGGAAAAGATGTCCGAGACCAAGAAAAGGTTCATTCTAGAAGAATGAATCAATTGGAGCAACGTCTGGAGGCCCTTACCAACCGAAAAGGCTTGCAAGAAGCAGGGGTGGTCCGACCATATCCAACCGAGTGGGACCTTGTTCCATACCCTCCCAAGTTCAAGGTTCCGACCCTCCAAGCATTTGATGAGAAAGGTTCACCGAACCAACATATCTACTACTTTAAATCCCAAACAGGGAATGGTAGATAACGATGCCATCCTGGCACGTTTGTTCATCGGCACCCTAAAAGGGCTTGCCTTCGAATGGTTCATGAAGCTCCCAGAAGGCTCCATTAAGAATTGGGGCGATTTGAAGAAGCTCTTCCTAACGCGCTTCTTTGAAGATGACTCGGAGGTCACCATGCCAACCCTTTTGGCCACCAAACAGTGAAAAGGAGAATCCGTCAAATCTTTTGTGAAAAGGTTTCAGAATGTGGCACTCCGATGTCCAATCGGTATGACCCAGGTCACCCTAGTGGAAACATGCCGCCATAATTTACAAACCTCGCTCGTCGTCCAAATAGGAGTCGCCGAAAGCCGCATCTGAAAGTAGTTGATCCAACAAGGTGAACAGGTTGAAGAAATTATCGCCCGGGTCAGGACAGAAGAAACAAACCTAGACCTGAGAGGTCAACAAGGCATGCGCCAGACACCTCCCTCCAAGCAAAACGGAAGGATAACTTGGCGACAGAGACCAAATCCCCCGTCAAACCTCAACCGGTCAAGGGAAGTGGCTCTTCAAGCCAACCACGCGCCAGCAAGCAGTATTCCTTCAAGGATGAACATGTCGACTCGCTCTTCAAGTTACTCAACAAGAGCAACAGACTGAAGCTTCCTGAAGCTAGGCGCCCTGAAGAAAGTTGGTAAAACCGATAATCCCAACTACTGCTTGTATCACAGGATGCTGGGACACCCCACCAAGAGCTTTACGTCTTCAAGGATATCCTGCAGGCTCCGATTGACGCGGAGGTATTAAAACTCCGTCCAGAGCAGAAGAAGGTGACGGCCAATATGACGTCATTTCTCCAGTTTGGAAGACAACCTCCAACGCCCTCTGGGGTAGTCCCTGTCCCAAGAGGAGAGCTGAGAATGGTCAACACTGACCCTTACCAGTAGCAAGAGAAGGGCTTGGTACCTATTTTCACACCTCGGGGAGAAGTCATATGGGTTCATCCCGACCTTGTGGATGGCCAGCAATGGGCCACTGTAACTAGCAGGAACTCCAAAGGCAAAGCTAAAGCCTCATCCTGTAATGTGGTATATGCCTCTTCTCGGGAAGCGGAGACTGATATTTCCTCGCTGACCGATTCAGAAGAGGAAACAATAGCTCTGGCCACAGAACCCAACCAACTTGTGGCAGAAACCCGTTCAGGGCAGTCATATTTGAAAAAGTATGACGAAATGGCGGTAACTCCTCCAAAACCCGCTGCAGAGTCAGCCAAGCCTTCCACAAAACAACCCGTGGAAAGACAGAAAGAGCTTCGGTTCTCCAGAGTCCTCTCAAAAGACATCGTGGAAGGATCCGCAGCACTTTACCGCTTCAATGTCCTGACTCAATTGGCCAATATCCCGGCCCGAATTACTCTTTATGAGCTCCTCAGGCTATCGAAGTTAACCAGAGAAGCTCTACAAGAGGCCCTCGCTAATGCTGAGGTTTTCATGACTCAGGTGCCAATCGGACCAAAGGAGGAAGAGGTAGAGGATTGCCTCCATACCTTTCAAAATGCTCCCTGCATCACCTTCACAGCAGATGATATGGAGGTCAAAGGAAAACATGATCGACCCCTGTACTTCACAGGGTATATTGGTTCATCTGAAGTAAGTCGCAATCAGGTGGATCCCGGGTCCGCATTGAGCATTATGCCTCACCGGGTCATGTAGCATCTGGGGATTCCTACCCATCGTTTGAGCGCTACCCAGACAACCATTTATGGGTTCAATGCCAATGGAACCCGTCCAATGGGGAAGATCAAGCTCAAATGCCAGATTGGGGACCTAAGGTCAGAGGTGACATGCTACGTCATCGATGCCGACACTTCCTACAATCTGCTGCTGGGACGACCATGGATTCATCGTAATTCTATCATTCCCTCTACTCTCTACCAAGTCATGAAATACATCGACAGGAGTGGAAAGGTGCGAACGTTGATTGCCGAAAGGCATCCGTTCAAGGGAGTTGAGAATTATTTCACAGATTCTCTCCTGTATCAGGACTCTATGGAAACAGATGAAATCCCGCAACCAGAGGAGCCCGACTCTGGTAATGAAGCCGACACCGAGCCGGAAAAAGAAGAGTGCATGTGGGAACTAGATTCAGTTGTAACGGGCATTAATAAGCTCGATGTTGATAATACCACCGATGATGTAAGCGGATGGTATATTAATGAAGAATTAGATTTGGCGTATTTCTCTATATTTGCTTCTGATTCAGTGCCGTCAGACACTAGTACCGAGGTGGATGATGATCTCTGGTCGGCAATGGATGCTTTGACATCATTACATGTACCAGTGAAATCGTCCTTCGAAACATACCGAGATCCTGGTAATGCGCAAGAATCCATATTCATGGTTCCAGCGAGATGAAAAGGCCAAAGGCCAATTCTTTTCGGACGAGTTGAATCCAAACCAATGACCTGTGAAAAATCAGAAGGCGAGGAGGAATCCCCTCAGTTCGGTCATTATGAGCCAAAGGCACTCAGAATGATGGGAAGCATGGGGTATGATCTAACAAACGGCCCAGGGTTGAAATTCGGTAAAGGAAGGAGAACACTACTCTGATCTTTATGCCAAAAGGGAAATCCCCTGATTATTATCATCGGACTCGCAGGGGGTTGAGCTATGTGGCAACTCTGATCCCATCAGCCTCTGAGTCTGAAGAGTCATTACGCCATAATTACTCATCGGGCACGTCCTCGTGGGAATCAGATGCTAGTGTCGGCAACATCTTCAGAGAACTTTCAGTGAACATGGTTTCAACAAGCCACCTGGAAGACAAAGGTGAAGAGGTAATCCAATCCGATACAGATCCTTGGATTCAACACTTAAACAATCTTTGGGATATTCGCTTTGAACAACGCGAGCCACCAACAGAAGATAAGGTTGTCCAGATCAATCTAGGAGATGAGGCTAATCCTAAGCCCATCTTCATAAGCGAAGGCCTATCACCTTCTGAGAAAAAGGATCTAATATCTCTTGTGCAAGAATATATAGACGTCTTCGCCTGGAATTATGAAGACATGCCTGGACTCGATCCTCGAGTGGCTATACATCGCCTCAACATTAATACGGACGTAAAGCCCATCAAGCAACAACAGCGACGGTTCCGTCTAGAAATAATGGAGGCAATTCAATCAGAAGTCAGAAAACTTATAGATTCTGGCTTCATTAGGGAAGAACAACATCCTGATTGGGTAGCCAACATCGTCCCCGTTGCTAAAAAGAACAGAAAGATTCGAATCTGTATTGATTTTCGTGATCTAAACAAGGCTTGTCCCAAGGACGAATTCCCACTGCCAATTACGGATGTCATGATTGACAATACGTGTGGATTCAAGCGAATGTCCTTCATGGATGGATTTTCAGGATACAATCAAATCAAAATGTATCCTGACGATGAAAACATACCTCTTTCAGAATACCACTGGGGGTATACTGCTACACTGTCATGCCCTTCGGACTGAAGAATGCAGGGGCGACATATCAAAGGACCATGAATGCCATTTTTCACGAACACATGCGCAAAACGGTGGAATGCTATGTTGACGACATCGCAGTAAAAGCCGCGCTAAAGGTAATCATATAACTGATTTAAAGGTTGTCTTCGACATCATGCGGGCCCATCAATTGAAGATGAACCCCACCAAATCCTTCCTGGGGGTGGCCAGTGGAAAATTCCTAGGATTTGTCGTAACTTCCACGGGGATTCATTTGGATCCAGAAAAGGTTCGCGCTATCCAGGAAATGCAACCTCCAAGAAACCTCAAAGAGCTCAGGGGATTGCAAGGACGATTGGCGTACATCCGAAGGTTTATCTCAAATCTCTCCGGAAGATGCCAACCCTTTACCAAATTAATGAGGAAAGGCGTTTCGTTCATCTGGGACAACGCTTGCCAGTAAGCATTTGAGGAAATTAAACAGTACCTCACACAACCACCAGTCCTTGCAGCTTCGGTATCCGGAAAACCTTTCCTGATATACGTCCGAGCGATGGATCATTCTTTAGGAGCTCTATTAGCTCAGAATGATGATCAAGAACGAGAGCAAGCAATCTACTATTTGAGTAGAACAATGATCGGAGCCGAACATCGGTACAACCCGATCGAGAAGGAATGTTTGGCATTGGTGTTTGCTATTCAGAAAATGCGACACTATTTGGTAGGCCAAACTATAAATTTCATATAGTCAACCCCTTGAGGTTACTCATGACAAAGCCGTCATCGTTAAACGGCCGGCTAGCAAAATGGGCCATATTGCTATCCCAATATAAAATGCACTTTTTACCACAAAAAGCTGTGAAGGGACAAGCTGTGGCGGATTTTCTGGCTGAGCATCCAGATCTGAGGGCAGCCAAACTTTACGAGGATCTCCCAGACGAGGTCGCTGAAGCCTGCCAGACTCAGACATCCTTTGAAAGGCAAGTGTGGCAACTTTTCTTTGACGGTGCATCGAGAACAAGCCTAAAAGGACATATAGTGGCAGGAGTAAGAGTAGTACTCGTCTCCCCACAGAACTATGTGATTCCTCGAGCTGTCTCATTAACCGAGCTTTGTTCCAACAATGTAGCGGAGTACAATGCCCTCTTGATTGGGATGCAACTCGCCGATGAGATTGGCGTTAAAAATCTCGAGGCATATGGTGACTCCAAACTTATCGTCAGTCAAGTTCGCGGGGAGTACGAAGTCAGACATGAAGACCTAGTACCTTATTACAACGCAACTGTCCACATGGCCGAGAGGTTTACAAACTTCTACATTGACCATGTACCACGCAAGCAAAATGCGCATGCAGATGCACTGGCGGCCCTCGCTGCCTCCTTAGCTTTTCCAGCTGGAACAATGGAGAAAATATTTGTCCACAGCCACGACCTGTATTGCCCGAGAATTGCCCCTGAGGACTACCCGGAGCCAATAGGAGATCGTCAAGACAAGGAAGTGCTTGAGTCGTCAACCGGTCCAGAGTCTAGAGACTGGCGATTCCCTTATATTGATTATGTCTTGTATGGCATCCTGCCTGAGGACACCAAAGAAGCGGCTGCCATTCGAAGGAAAGCCCCCAAATTCTACTATAATGCGATTACGCGAACATTGTATCGTCGATCGCATGACGGGATCTTGCTTCGCTGCTTTCACCAAAAGAGGCACAGGAGGTATTGAAAGAAGCCCATGATGGCATGTGTGGAGCCCATCAACCTGGCCCAAAACTTGCATATCGACTCCAAAGGTTGGGATATTACTGGCCTAAGATGATTGCTGACGCTATCACTTATGCCAAAAGATGTTCCCATCTTCATTAACATCCGACGCCTCCGACAGCTAAGGATAGAGGAAAATGTTAGCTTCTAAGCCCAACATAAGTCTTCGACAACTCACTATGCTGAGGGGAATAGCATGGCTAGCCCAACTCAAATGGTAGTTGGTAAAGGCACCTCAAATCCGTTGATAGCTGAGGGTTTGCTAAAAATCCTAAGTGGATGTAGTTCCACCCTCTCCTCCAAAATCCCTTACCAATTCTCATACACAGAATGGTAAGACTACAAAGTATGATCATTGCTATGTTAACACTATACCTCTGGTAATGAAAATTTTCAATACTCCCTATCAAGTACAAACCTTACTTGTTAACCCTATATGGAGTAGCAAACCTTCAAATTTGTCAGGTTAACACTATACCTCTGGCACTTCGAACTTCACTTGTCAATTCTAATCAATAGAATGGCAGGCCCTCAAATTGCTCGTATCGCAAACCAATTTTTGTCAAGTTAATACCACACCTCTGACAAATTACCGTTAAGTTAACATTACACTTCTAACGGTAATCAAGTTGCTGCTAAGTTCAATGTTAAACCTCTGACAGCCATTTTTCCCTCAGACTTCCATATCGAAGCTGAAATGAACGATGCTAAGTTTAATGCTACACCTCTAGCGTCCAAGTCATTGCTAAGTTTAACAATACACTTAAGGCCATGACTTTCCCTCGGACTTCCTTGTCAAAGTCGAGATGACCAATGCCAAGTTCAAAATTACACCTCTAGCATTACCCTCGCTGCTAAGTTAAACATCACACCTATGGCAGTGATACTTTCAGTTTTCCCAAATAAAACTGAAATGCTTTTGAGTCAAGTTAATATCACACCTCTGACTCACATTCTTGTCAAGTTAACATCACACTTCTGACAAGACTATATTCAACCGTTAAGTTAATATCACACCTCTAACGGTAAAAACTTTCCTAGATCCCCCGCGAATCTAGTCTCACTTGTTATTCTCATCAACAAAACAACAAGTCTACCTAAAAACATTGTTAGGTTAACATTACACCGTTAACAGTGTTTTCATTAGATCCCCAGCTGATCTTAATTAAGTTAATCCCTAACCTCTGATAAAAGCTCATCTTCCCTGGGGGTACAAGTCCACCTGTCATTTTCCTTTATAGAGTGGCAGGTCCACAAAAATTATCTTATCCCTTGTCAAGTTAATATCACACCTCTGACAGTATTGTTGAGTTCCTATAATAGGATCTCTCTCTACAAAACTTAACTCGTTAAGATTATCATCATAGTTTTGACAAGTCAAAGATTCTTTGCTTCTATTCGTTTGACTTAAAAAAAAGGGGAGTTCAAGACAATAGAAGAAAAAAAGTGTCACTTTTATTTATATCCAACATATGAAAGTGATACAAAATGCTCTCTTATACAATAAGATTGAGTGTTACAATAAAGGAGTACAAAGAAGTCCCTCTCTCTCAAAGGTTGCACTCACTCCTTGAAGCTTCTCACCATTCCAAGTACAAGATGTTCGAAAGGGCGCCAAAGATGGGTTGAGCACTGTGATGACATTTGGAGGCTGATCACGTCACCATGCATGGCGTGAACATCGAAAGAGTCCATTGTTGACCAAGAACAATGGTGTTTCTTGAGGTCGAAAGGCAGCAAAACCTTCTGATTCCACCTGAGCAACCGAAGTGGACTAGTATCCTTCGTCGATGAACACCTCCACCACCAGAAAGTCATCCAATGAGCATGGAGCTTTCATCGATGCCACTTCTAGGGTAAGTGAAGGGAGAATCCAAGACCATACCCACCACTATATCCACCGCCATACCCACTGTGACCACGCCATGTCAGAAGCATGACTGGTGCATCATGTCCAATAAGGTCTCGACGGATGTCAGATCCTCGTCTCCCGAGAATAGGAGCCATGACTTCTTCTCCAGTGGTCGACCATCGAACAGGTTTGCTGGCCGAAATATTCTCCCAGGGGCCCAGCGGATATGAAAAAGGATGATTAAGCCTACCTGCGAGAAGCGAAAATCAGAAGATTAGAAGCTCAGGATACTTCAACAGAAAAACTAAGTGACAGACGCGGCTATTGCTGAAAGATTCAGACGCAGGGATGACCCGCGCAGTAAATCAAAATTCTGCTGCGACAGAAACAGACGCGATCAAAGTTGTGATACACACAGATTCGAACGCAGTCTAGTTTGTACCTGCGTCTAAAATATGAGACGCGAAGAGAATCAGACGTGAAAATTGCCATCTCCCTGTTTGATAAACAGGGGTTGCTACATTCAAGTCTGAAACCTTCGGTCTGAGTGGAAACTCTTCTAAGTCTACAGCCTCAGACGCGAGCTCTGTATGGAAAGCTCGCGGTCCAGGTGTAAAAGTCCATTATACTCGCGTCCAGAGGATTCTGAGTCAGAGTTTACACTCAATCAAGGTGCACTTCATCTGAAGTCTCAATGGCGCAACTTCCAAATGATGGGCGCACCAGTCAGATTTCAAAAGAAGGTCAAGAAGATGAATCTCTTTAAGAGAGCAAAACTGAAACCTAGTGGGCTGAAAATTTCATGGCAAACCAGGAAGTCATACCCACAGAATAACCCGTTGAGGGTTGAACTTTCTGCATCAAGGCGCGGACATAAAGGGTGTTCAAAGAGACGCTTTTTAATCTTGAAATCACTTGATAGTGATAATCTTCTGGAGAGATTAAAGCAAAGCGTGAAAGCTTTGGGTTGTCATCGTCCATAGGGGCAAATCCCATTAAAAGTCCTTACAGGAAGAAGATGGAATCCCTCAGAGCGCTCGCTCTCGAGGGAAAATAGTCTAAGTAACAGACTGTTAAAAGCAGGGGTGAGGCCTATTTATAGGCAACCCATAAAACCTATAATTAATGGCTCACTAATCAGAACCGTCAGTCTTAATTCCCGCACGAATGTCAAAGATCAATGAAGGGCTGACGCGTGGATTGTCGCTTCGGGAAGCAACAAAGACGCAGGCCTCCAACCGCCAGCACCGATTTGGCATTAAAAGGCGTTAATCTTTAAACCCAATGAAGGGCTGACGCGTGGACTACCGCTTCTGGAAACATCGGATGATGCGAGTCCCCAATCGTCAACGTCGACTTGACATTTAAAGATCTAACAAAATCTTTATGACAAGATGCATGTAACGCCTGGGAAGTTGCACCAAACGCAGGCCCGAGAGCCGCGTCCAGGAACTTGCGTCCCTTTGTGAATTTGAAGACGGCGTCCTTTTTCAGTTAAGAGAACTGTGACCACGTCTCTCGGAGCGGTTCAAAGCCGCGTCCCATCAGCAAAAGGGACCCATTCTGGGGTCGCGCTTTGAAATCACATAAAATTTGAAAGCTGCGTCTACAATAGAGAAGGCCTATGTCATTCACAGGTATCTGGGAGCTGCGTCTACATTGCAAGACGACACTTGTGTTCCTATTATAAACTCAATATAATTTGAGTTTGCACTGAGTCAAGGGTCTAGAGACGCGTCTTTACTAAGACAGTGTTGCGTCCTCATATCTACGCGTCAGTTTTAAGAAGCATAAGACTGCATCCTCGCTGCATCCTGAATTCTGCGTCCAGATAGAATTAAGGGCTGCGTCCAGGGAGCCGCGTCCTTCCATAACCAAAGCTGCGTCCTTCGCGTAAGCTTGAACCGCGTCTCAATTAGTAGGTTAGAATCGCGTTTCCCAGGACCGCGTCTCCACTATAAATCAGAGCCGCGTCCTGCCCAAGAACTCAGTTCAGCCTGAGTTTATTATTCATGGCCAGTCAAGGATTACAATCAAAGACTGCGGTTAGGGAATTGAAGTCATCTACAGTGAAACAATGAAGATGGAGCAAAATTTCGAAGACTTTTATTACTTGAGCCAAAAATGATAAAAGTAATACAAACGCTCCTTTCTTTACAAAAAAAAGGGGAGGCTAGTAATCTTGATTCGCCAAAGAACGGATTTGTTCTCGGAGGCGATGCATCTCGTGCTGACGCGCTTTCTCAACCTCCATGAGAGCTTGGACCCGCAACTCCCCCTCAGATAAGAATTTCTTCGCTGCCAGCTGCGCTCGGTAGAGATTCCAACCTGGAGGAATGAGTGGAGAGGTTTTCTTCAGCCTGCGTCTTGGCAGCTTCCAGCTCTTCCAGCTTCTTCCTGGCAGTGGCAAGTTTTTGCTCGTTGATTTTAATCAAGGCTTCTGCCTTGGCTATGGTGGCCCGAGCAGTGATAATAACCTGCTCTGTGCTCTGCATGACGATTTCAGATTCCCTTGAATCGCCAATCAGCCTTCGGTGGTCAGCCTAAAAATATTGGAGATGGCGGGTCTCTTCAGCTATTTGTTCCTCCATCTCCTTCCGCTCTTGTTCTTGAGCAGCAAGAAGCCTATTCAGGATCGCCCAAGCCTCGTGTACTGAGCCAGCATCTTCCAAGGACTTGAGCTCTTTCAAGTCACTTCCCAACTGCTCCACCAGCATCAGGCATGCCCTGACCTGCGAAGGACCTCCAGTATGACCGATGTTCCTGATCATATTTTCAAGAAGTACTCAGGCAAACTCGAAAGAGCTGCCCCAGAAAGGATGAGGTCAATGCATGATCGCATGGAAGCAAAGAACTGCTGCACCATTTGACGTGTCAGTTCTTCCATGATATCATTGGCTGGAGGGAATTCCGCTGACGAACTCCCGGATCCCCTTTCCACTACAGGACGAGAGGCAAAAAATCGGTTCGTCTTGCGCAGGAGGGATGTCAACGACAGGTTCATCAGAAACTGAGATGGTCGCCGACACTTCTAGGGCAGTTGCCGTCGTAGCAGCCTCCACAGTGACTGAAGTAGCAGCAAACCTGACCACTTCGGGGCCCTCGGTCGAGGCTTGAATTGTATTGCCTTCTGGGTCGACGTTGGCCGCGAGATCCTCTACCTGAGCTCCCTCAGCGCTCTCTGCAAATCACCAAAACGTCAACCATGACAATAAAAGGAGGACATTCAAGCATCGATATTTTCTTACCAAGCTGAGGATTCGAAGATGGCGAATTCCTGGGCAGATCTTGTAGGGTTGAGGTCTCCCCAACTTCAATAATTGCCCTCTCTTGAAGCATTTCAGTAGCAGGAGCTTCAACGCTCTCTTGCTGGGCCAGCTCTTGTATCATTTCCTCGATGTGGGAGGAAGTTGCAGCCTCACTGTCCACGGCCAGCCCTGTAGCATAAAGTTAAAGGGAAAACGTCAGAACCTTTCCCTAGTTAAAAGAGAAACCATGTCAAAAATACAATGAGAATACCTTCAGCAGGAGCAATTGTTGCTATTGGCGACACCGTCACGGGGTCACACCCTTGTATCTCTTCCTCCGTAATATGTGAGAATTTACTCGGATCTGGAGGAGCGAGTTCATCGCCAAAATCGACTCCATCGCCCGAAGAATATTCATACTCTCCGGACGAGGAAGACGATAGTGCAACATAAGAGGCCAAGCCACCGAGTACCCTAGTAGTAGGGCTGGGGTCGATTACCCACGAGCTGGGCATTAATACACTAGGAGACCCAGGCTGTGGTGCCTCATCTCTCCTCGCTTGAGTTGAAGAAGACCCTGGCTGAGTTGAGACCCCTGGAATCTCAACATCATCCCTTCCCACCAGGTCAACCTCGAGTCGCTCAGCCTCATCAGTTGCAGTGGGTTCACCAGCAAGCTCCCCTTCTTCTAAAATCACGGAGCCACTGCTGCGCAATCCGCGAGGACGAACAAGAGGGGTTTCG
Source organism: Agave tequilana (assembly GCA_038442645.1). Taxonomy (NCBI): domain Eukaryota; kingdom Viridiplantae; phylum Streptophyta; class Magnoliopsida; order Asparagales; family Asparagaceae; genus Agave; species Agave tequilana. The sequence continues at coordinate 25,462 of JAVJIF010020754.1, forward strand.
TCTTCCTCCTCCTCTTACTCCCTCTGCTCCTCAACACCGGAAGGGACGGCCTCGGACATGGAAGCTTCAGCCGCCGAGTCTCTCCTGGCCTTCTTCGGGTAGGCTCAACTGTGGAAGTAGAGCCATGGGGACGTTTAGGCACCGCCCGTTGACGCCTTCTAGCAGGCTGCTCCTTAGGTGCTGCTGCTCTTGGCTCCACCCCTGTCTCCCCTCTGGCCTCTTTCTTAGCTGCCTGGTATTCATCGATGCCTCGCATGCCCTTGTTGGACGCCACTTTGTCTTCATAGGACGCATTAATGCCCTTGATACATGAGTAATTTATTAAATAATCAGGTATCTTGCTAGCCTGAAAGTACCAAGTGCAGAAACCGAGGCTTGCGTAGCAGTTAGGAGTCTTGTCAGGCAAGCGGAAAATGGCCTTTGTCCCTCCAGCCACACTGTAATACCAAGCCCGAGCACCTTCAAATAGATTCCCACTGAAGGAGAGTTTGGTGTTGGGATTGCCGACATACAGTTGATCATAACCGAATTGTCGGGCAAAACGATTCGGCATATAGGGCTCAATTGACATGAGTTCCCTTACCGAAAGAGCAGATACCCGGGCCGAATGTTGATAAGCCGCCAGAAGACTCCTGATGGCAACCTCATGAAGTCGTCTGGACCTGCGAGCTCAGCAAATTTATCCCCATAAGATGCACCGGTAATCTCAGGGAAGCAGTGGTCGAGATGATAATTCGAAACGTTCAGAATACATTTTCGAACGTAGAACATATAGTAGTGGGACTAGCTCAAGCTCTCCAGCCGCTGCACAAAAGGGACAAACCCCTCAGATTGAGACACTGGCGTCATCAGTGAGGGGCAGTGCATAACGTACCAAGCCATCAGGTACGTGTAGGGAAGCTCGATCCGGGGGTTGGGAGTCTTTACTCTCGGCCTCCCCTCCGAGTCAACCTCCGGTCTACCTTCTGAGTCGACGATGGCCTCACTCTGCACAGGCTCTGAGCCAGGGCCCGTAATCCACTTTGGATTCTGGCCACCATTGCCGGAAGGAGAGCGATGGACCTGCCATAGGCCAACAAGACTGCCGGGTACACCACATCAGCAACAATCACTTCATGCGGCAGCGTCGGCACTACACAGCGCTTCAACCACAGCATGAGAAAGCCCGCCAGTAATGCCCGGTCAGAAATGGGGACCCGGGCTTGATGATGGAAACTTTCAAAAACCGTATCAGGTTTGAAAGTGTCTTCATTCGACTCTGTGGTATAAGAACTTACAGAGGCATCAATCCTCTTGGCGATTTCCTCGACGGAGCTGAGAGCTAGAATGGTCACTGAGTGATCTTTCTCAGTTATACCATTAAACAGGTAGCTCGCCCAAGACATCTGCTTAACTCCCCTAATCCTCCAGGAGGTTATTTGACCGCAGGTGTGGAAGTGACACAACACTTCCTAGTAAGTCTCATATATCTGAGGGCACTCTTTCCTCAAGAGATGAAGCTCCTCAGAAGTTAGAACGTATTCTTCATAAGGGGCGTCTCCCACAACCAGCCCCGAAACTTCATATAGTTCATGCAGGGCGAGCCCCATTTCTCCGACCGGGGTGAAGAATGTCCCCGTTAAAGGGTTGTAGTGCTCTAGGATCCCATAAAAATTGTGGGAACTTTGCGGGATGCCATATTGCACAGCCCTGACCGCATGACGCAATCCCACTTGTTCCAACAGAGATCCGAGTTCGGCGAGGACAAAGCCCACCATCTTGCCCCACCAGGACTTGTCGGAAGAATGAACCCACCCGAGCGGGCAGAAATCAATTGGAAAATCGCCCCTTACCTTCATGAATTGATTAATGAAGGTAGTGCTGAGCCGAGGGGTTTCCCCTACTGGGTATTCAGACCTGAGTAATCCAGGAAATAAATCAAAAATTTCCTTCCCGTGTCCGCCAGAGTGTACGGTTTTGGTGCCTAGTATGCCGAGGGAGACACCGGGGACAGATCGGGTAAGCTCCCATTCCATTGCTCGGTGGACAGACATGTAGTGGAGATAGGATAAGGGATACATTCTCTCCATATTGGGAAGAAAGAATTTCCTATCCCCTATCTGGCGAAGCCACTTGTAATCGCCGTCATGCAAGATGCTACCATCCTCGCCAATGCTGTCCCCAAAGAAGAAGACGGGTTTCTTTAACGGAGTACGTGAATCCGTCTCAAATCCTCCGTCGGTCATAATTTCCCGAAGGTCCTCATGTAGACCTTAGAGATCCTCTCCCTTCGCTCCTTCGACTGGTCAGTAGTCACGAAGCAGTCTTCTGCAACACGAAGGTTAGTTTGCGGTCAGCACCACCTACGTGCCCGAAGTGGCACTTTTTGGAGAGAGGATTGGAGGAATATCTCACTGCAAAAGAAAATAACACTTGATCAGAAATCTGAAAGAAAATGATTAAGTGTTTACAACTCGAAAGCAAAAATAAACCTAGACGCAGAGATCATCAAAATCTGCGTCCAGATCCAATGATCGCAAGGCTAGTATGGAGCCCGCGTTTTAAAAATCCAAGACTTATGAAAAATTTCTAAGTATTGGACTCAGACGCAAGGTTCATGGGGACCAGCATCTGATTTCACAAGACGCAAGAGTCATAAGAAATCTGCGTTTGAATCTTTCACACTTAGAAATATTCTAAGTGTTGAATCCAAAACGCAAGGTTCATTAGGGCCCTGTGTTTAACAGGCAGACGCAGATTCGAGTAGATAAAAGAAGCAGAGGTCATCAAACCTACGTCTTATCCATCAACTCAAGAACCGCACCTGAAGAGTCAAACACGGGCATGAGCCCGCGTTGGCGGTTCACATTCAAAGGTATTTAAGAGTTAAAAGAACTCTGTAAACCCCTTTAATGGCGGAAACAAGGTCCGATGCTTTTTAATACCTGAAATAGGGGTTTCCTGCATGGAGGAACCGCCCATTTGAGTCTCAAGAATGATGGCCTTTGAAGACGAAGCAGTATGCTTAGCCTTTGGTGCCATTGTGATCGAGGATTCGATGTTCGATGAAGGAAACAAGGAGAACAAAGAAAAATTCTTTCTCAAACCCTAACAGATGCAAACGAAGAAGAAGGAGAGTCTAATGATGACTCTTGAAGGACTGTTGCCTTTTATTGGCACAGTGATTCGCAAAGATACGCGACGCTTGGCTCAAAGCCTAATCACCGCCTGACGCGTGGACAGCGCATTAAATGCAGCGTGAAGTTCGCACGCCAAAAAGAAGATGTCCTCTCAATTCTACAGGACACGTGGCAACGTACTCATGGCACGGATTCGCATCCAACAGTCGCGTCTTCATCTCTAAAGACGCGTCCCTTCTCAACACGGCCATAGTTGCGTCCGGAAAGCCGCGTCTTCATTCCAAAAGACGCGTCCCTCCAAAGATCACATCTTTTCAACCCGGTCAAAGTCGCGTCTACCTCATGGAGTAACAGTCGCGTTTTCATCCCAAAAGATACACCCCTATAGAAGGCGTGTCTTTAAAACAGTAGTACCCCTGCATCCACAAACCGACGTTCAGTACTTGCTTCTGCAATTCAGTTCAATAGTACACTGGCACAAGCAGACGACTGTCCACCCCTGATTCAAAGTACACCAACGACAAACTCAAAGCATCGGGGAGGTTTAGACTGTGCATCTAGACACTCAACACGATCATTTTGGCGGCTTCAAAGAGTTCCACAGTATACTCATGAAGGCCATACTCCAAACAAGATCAAGCCTGGAGCATTGTCAGTCCAATCATAAGGGTGAATTCAGCTAAAGTCCAAAGTATTTTGAAATCCATTCCAGCTAACTGCGGAATATCGAAAACTTTGGAGGGGGTTCTGTAGGCTGTCTAAAGATCACTAAAAGACAAGTCACCAAAAAGCAGAGTTCCAAGCTCCAGACGCAGGGCTAATCATGGCCACTGATTGGTAGTCAAAAGTGCATTTTTATCATCATATTTACCATCACATTTTCATATTTATTCATTTAATTCTGCACATTTATTAATAATTAGTAATTTATTGTGTGCAGGCCTCGAATTATTATGTTAACAATAAATAAAGCCTAAAGAGCCCAAAAGCCCAAGATCCAAGCCCATGTTTGAAGCCCAGGTGAAAAAGCGCAAATACAAAGAGTCAAAATGCAAATACAAGGGCTAAAAGTTGCAAATATCAGAAATTAGGGAAGGATAGACTTCTATCTAACCCTAAACACATGCAGGATGAGGATAAAAGGTCAAGATAAAGAGGAATTTCGTGGAGAGAAGATTTGAAGAAATCTGGATTAAGGGTAACTTGATTACCAAGTTATCTCGAAAATCCAGATTAAAAGGCCAGGATCAAACTTCCAGAAGCAGAAGCCCACAGGGACGGACCAGGAGAGGCCACGCGCCAAAGCGCGTGGCCAGCCGACTCTACCAGGCCGCGGATCCGCGGCAAAAGCCGCGGAAACGCGGCACTTTGAGCTTATCCTTGGACCAGATTTCGTTGGCACGTTTATCCGGGACTCTGTAGCCTTCTGCACCTATAAATATCCCCTGCAGTGAAACGTACAGAGTCGTCCAGCGTCCAGCGAAGAGCCAAGGGCCAAAGTTAGGTTTTAGGGTTTTTCTTTCTTTTAGTTTTGTAATTAGGGTTTCTTTTTATTTTCAAGAGAGAGAGAGGATTATATTGAGCGTGACACCGATGTACCTCCTTCTTCTCTGCCATTGCGCTGATCAATAAAGGTATTATTTTTCTTTTTCTTTATTCTTATGTGTTACTTTTATTTTTGTTTTCCTCTCTTTTTCTCTGTGATCTTGTGGCTGTTGATGAACATGCAAGTGGATTCCAAAAGCACGTATAACTAAGCCCTGTGAGAACCAGCGATAGTTCATGAAGACGTCTCCTCCAAGCTACGCATCACTTCGTTCTTGATACGCTTGACGATATAATGTGCACAGGGATTGAGCTCGAGTTTATGATCTATTCGTGGAACACCTCCTAAGCAAAGTAGAACATGTAAGGTTTTCACGTTCTTTCTTCAACCAAACTCAAGTAAGTTTTCTTTTCTTTACTTTTCTTTTCTTTTCTTTTTTGTAGATTAAATACAACTCATCTCCATATTCTTTTCTACCACCCATTGTAAATACCACTATTTAACTAATAAAAATAAGCTTTAGAGTATAACTTGCTTAACGCTTCCATCGCAGTCCCTCCTTGAGGATCACGACCCGCATAGCCCTGCTACCGCGGATTAGAACTGAGAACTTGCACATCCTACTTCTAAATCTAAAATTCTATTTTTGTGTGCAGGAAATCTCAGTCAACAAATTGGCGCCGTTGCCGGGGAGGGACGGTAAGTTATCTCTAAAACAAAAAAATTTAATTTTTAACTAATTTTTTATTCTTTTCTGTTTGCAGGTTTGGAGAACAGGAAACAGAAACTTATCGCAGCAGTGGACATATAGCTATCCTGTGCCTCTGCCCTCGAAGGCAGAGCACAAGGACCTGCAACTTTGCCGCGGAAACGCGGCCAGAGCCGCGGATCCGCGGCAATTGCAGTGAATTACTCACTAAAATTTTTTGCAGGTCTCTGTAAATTAAAATTCTGCTTATTGATATATTCTGTTTTGTTCTGTGATACACCTGTAAATTGCTAATAATTCAACAGTAAATTATTGGTTGTTAAAAATAAAAATTTGATTAGACGTTTGCATATTAGGCACGTGTCTTTTCAATTATTTTTATTTACTGTTGAAGAGTGCTGGAGGAGCAAGGTACGTACGCATTGCATGTAGAATAGGATTCATCTCTTGGTTGATTTTCTGCTTTGAGTGATTCTTATCTATTTATCTTGTACACTTGCACTAATTCATCTTAAGGCATAACCCATTAACAAGATAAGGTGGGGATTTCATCACCCTTCCTTAGCCCAAAAATCATATCCCGAGCACTCACTAACCCAAGCCTAACTTAAAAATTAGTAGACGTTGGCCCTAGGGACATCTCGGACTCAATTAGGAGATTATCCTAAGGGGGAACGGTGTTGGAAGTTGACTCCTGCCAAATCAGTGTCTAGGAAGGGGATTGAGGGCCGAAAGCCCGAAGTGTGGTGGTTATTTAATTAAGGAACGTCTTTGACGGAAAACCTCCCACCACTCTTGCCCCGACCTGGCTGATTAACTTGTGGTCAAAGTCTACACCCTACCTCCCGTGGACAGTCTAACCAGTTAGGAGTCGTCTAGGTCATAGGTCTACCCTAACTTAGGTTAGAATTTTTCTTTTTGTTTGTTGTGTTTGTGTTGGTGAGATATGGCATATAAGAATAATTCCAATTTTAATCCATATTACACCCCTAACTATTATTCGGATATTACCAACCCGGCATACCCTAACTTTGACCAATCTAGTGTGCCGGAATGGTCTTATCCGAATGAATATAACCCACACCCCCCATCTTATGACTATAATTTCCATAATAATTTCAACTCGTCACAGAGTTCATGGGGTTTCGAGTCCCCCGAGTCTAATTCTCAACCAATTGTCCTCCATATCCATCTAGTCCACATTCTTTCAATGATTTATACTTAGATCCACCAATTCATAATAGACTATCATCTATTGGGGAAATGATAAGTATGCATAAGTCCAAGCAACAATCACCATCAATCTTAGATAGGATGATGCGTGAGTCCACCGACTCACAATTTCATCATGATGACACTTCATCTTTTCAAGACCAATCAGAACAAGATGATCCTATCGACTATAAAGAGATGCTAGCTGCCATGACTGAGGCTCAATTAGCCCGTGATCATGACATAGATTTGATGGTTCAAGCTTTACATGCTCACAGTTCGGCCGTTTCTGCTTTCATTGACCACTCACTTAGAGCCGACGAACCAAGTTGCTGTGGACAACAAGATTCTAATTCAGTACCATCATGTGAACTTGCCGAAACTCCAATTCTTGATAACTTGGCAAGTTTTTCCTTTCCTGAATTAGAACTTGAGCTTGAATATGATCATGATCTTCCACTTGATGATTCAATTTTATTTCCTGATCCAATAATGACTCCAGTGTCTCTACCTGATTTCACTTTTCCCGAGTCAACATTGGATCCTATTCCAATTCATTATGAAATTGAATCACCCATTTTAGATGATCATATTGAACATGACCTAGATTCTCACAATCTCTTTACTTCTGAAACTGATTGTACAATTCTGACGGAAGATGTTGACCTTAGTTTTGAAGAATTGTATGGCGATGAGCTAGAATTCCTTAATATTGGAAGTAAAGAGATATCATCCATATTAGGTCACATTCCATTGTGGGAAGAAGATTGTGGACTTGAGTTTCAATTTCTTGACTTGGACCCAATTCTTGAACCTAGCCCGACTCCTGAGCCCTTACTTGATTTGAGCATTTTCCCTGAGTCGGTATTCGTTCCCGCACCTATAATGTCCAAGTCAATAATTCCATCCTTTCATACTCCATTTTGGGACAAGGAGGTTGAGACAATTAACTCTGAAATATATTATGAAATTTGGAAATTTGATGGGGTGAAAATACTAAAAATTGATTATACATATATTTTAGTGGGTTATGTAAGGAAAGTTTCTGGTGGGTTCCACCAAATTATTTGTTATCTTGATTGGGCCGCATTTCGTGGACCAATTAGACCACCTCCGGAACCACCACCCTAAGGTAACTTCCGCCTTCCCTTGTTCTGTTTCATGCATATATGCATTCATTCATACATTGAGGACAATGCATGAGATAAGTGTGGGGGTGGGCTTTACTAACATACTAACATAGGTAGACACTAACAAAATTTGCTAAAAAAAAAAAAAAAATGTTATAAAAAGGAAATATTTTGACTTATTTTTTGAAAGAAATCTAAGTTAGTTTTAAGGATTAGGAAAATCATGATTAGGATTTCTAAAAACTTGGTCAAAATAAATAAATTGTTTAAATTTTTAGGTATAGGAGAGAAATTGAATAAATAATTAGTCTTGATTTTTACCTTAATGAAATATGCATACCAAATGCATATCTAGGATTCTAAGACAAAGACCTTGTGCCTCATAAAAAAAAAAAGAGAAAAAAAAAAAATCACCAATTAAGCTGATACATGTGCCTCAAGAAGCATAAGTATTCATGCCTAAAGGTGAGTAAATAAAATAAAGTCCTTAGTTTTGGGGCCTAGTTCACTCGAATTTGAGTCCGCGGGGTGTTTTCTCACCTGGTGCCCTAAAGCCAACCGGTTTGGGAGTCATCGACTTTAAGTTCGTTACATGGGTGGATTAGAAAGCCTAAGAAGACTAAGAAATATAATATATGTATTAACACATCTAATAATCAATTAGTTAGGTATGAGGGCCTCAAGAAGCCTTGATGCTTATACGAAAGAAAATTAGATGAGTTATACATGCCAAAAAAAAAATTATATTAACACATCTAATAATCAATTAGTTAGGTATTAGGGCCTCAAGAAGCCTTGATACTTACACGAAAGAAAATTAGATGAAGTTATAAAAATAATAAAGAGGCATGAGAGTCCAAGTTAAGGAATTCCTAGTAAAAACATAAGGATGCATATGATTTTTGGTAACGAAAAAGACTATATTAGAAATTCAATTTTAATTCTTACCTAAAATGGAAAACAATTAACTTTATTAAGACTAAGTTTAAAGAATGAATAAAAATGAGGATCCTAAAACTTATAGACTACTTAGTCTCTTCAATAATAATTCAAATATTTTTCTTTTTATGGATTTTGTGGGTGCAATCCGCTGAAAACCCTCACGAGACAACACTCGTCCTCTAGGGTAACCTAGAGGTTTAACGGCTTGTTGCACGTGCTAAGTGCAACCGTGATTCCTACGAAAGTGAGTTAGGTTAGATTTATTCTTCTTTTCTTTTTCTTTTCTTTGTTTTTACTCGAGGACGAGCAAAAAGATAAGTGTGGGGGTGTGATTGGTAGTCAAAAGTGCATTTTTATCATCATATTTACCATCACATTTTCATATTTATTCATTTAATTCTGCACATTTATTAATAATTAGTAATTTATTGTGTGCAGGCCTCGAATTATTATGTTAACAATAAATAAAGCCTAAAGAGCCCAAAAGCCCAAGATCCAAGCCCATGTTTGAAGCCCAGGTGAAAAAGCGCAAATACAAAGAGTCAAAATGCAAATACAAGGGCTAAAAGTTGCAAATATCAGAAATTAGGGAAGGATAGACTTCTATCTAACCCTAAACACATGCAGGATGAGGATAAAAGGTCAAGATAAAGAGGAATTTCGTGGAGAGAAGATTTGAAGAAATCTGGATTAAGGGTAACTTGATTACCAAGTTATCTCGAAAATCCAGATTAAAAGGCCAGGATCAAACTTCCAGAAGCAGAAGCCCACAGGGACGGACCAGGAGAGGCCACGCGCCAAAGCGCGTGGCCAGCCGACTCTACCAGGCCGCGGATCCGCGGCAAAAGCCGCAGAAACACGGCACTTTGAGCTTATCCTTGGACCAGATTTCGTTGGCACGTTTATCCGGGACTCTGTAGCCTTCTGCACCTATAAATATCCCCTGCAGTGAAACGTACAGAGTCGTCCAGCGTCCAGCGAAGAGCCAAGGGCCAAAGTTAGGTTTTTAGGGTTTTTCTTTCTTTTAGTTTTGTAATTAGGGTTTCTTTTTATTTTCAAGAGAGAGAGAGGATTATATTGAGCGTGACACCGATGTACCTCCTTCTTCTCTGCCATTGCGCTGATCAATAAAGGTATTATTTTTCTTTTTCTTTATTCTTATGTGTTACTTTTATTTTTGTTTTCCTCTCTTTTTCTCTGTGATCTTGTGGCTGTTGATGAACATGCAAGTGGATTCCAAAAGCACGTATAACTAAGCCCTGTGAGAACCAGCGATAGTTCATGAAGACGTCTCCTCCAAGCTACGCATCACTTCGTTCTTGATACGCTTGACGATATAATGTGCACAGGGATTGAGCTCGAGTTTATGATCTATTCGTGGAACACCTCCTAAGCAAAGTAGAACATGTAAGGTTTTCACGTTCTTTCTTCAACCAAACTCAAGTAAGTTTTCTTTTCTTTACTTTTCTTTTCTTTTCTTTTTTGTAGATTAAATACAACTCATCTCCATATTCTTTTCTACCACCCATTGTAAATACCACTATTTAACTAATAAAAATAAAAGCTTTAGAGTATAACTTGCTTAACGCTTCCATCGCAGTCCCTCCTTGAGGATCACGACCCGCATAGCCCTGCTACCGCGGATTAGAACTGAGAACTTGCACATCCTACTTCTAAATCTAAAATTCTATTTTTGTGTGCAGGAAATCTCAATCAACCGCCACCACCGCAATACCAAGACGCGAAGGTTGAAATCTGCGTCTCAGCCATCACTGCAGCGCCAAGGCGCGAGGGTCGAAACCCGCGTCTCAGCAGCACTACAGCACCAAGGCGCGAGGGTCAAAACCCGCGTCTCAGCGGCACTGCAGCACAAAGGCGCGAGGGTCGAAACCCGCGTCTCAGCACCACTGCGACACCAAGGCGCAAGGGTCGAAACCCGCGTCTTAATTATAACTGCCCTTGTTATGGGGTCAATCACTGCCCACATAACGGGGAAGTTAACCCCCATTATGGAGCGTTTTTAGGGGGCACGTTCACCCCTGAAACCTCTATAAATAGCCCCGTTGCTATGGAGAAGGGGTCGGTCAATTAGATCTTGACTTGAGAGCTTCCACAGAGAAGGAAAGAGAGTCCAACTCTTCAAGTAACTTGCTGCGTACTATAGGCTGTCTAAAAAATCACTAAGAGACAAGCCATTGAAAAGCAGAATTCCAAGTTCTAGATGCAAAGCTAATTTTGGCCGCGTCTCAACACCAAGGCGCGAGAGTTTAAACCCGCGTCTCAGCATCAAGGCGTGAGGCTCGACAGCCGCGTCTCAACATCAAGGCGTGAGGCTCGACAGACGCGTCTCAAGCATCAAGGCGCGAGGGTTCAAACCCGCGTGTCAGCATCAAGGCGCGAGGCTCGACAGCCGCGTCTCAGCACCAAGGCGCGAGGGTTCAAACCCGCGTCTCAGCACCAAGGCGCGAGGGTTCAAACCCGCGTCTCAGCATTAAGGCGCGAGGCTCGACAGTCGCGTCTCAGTATCAAGGCGCGAGGGTCGAAACCCGCGCCTCGGTTGTAACTGCCCTGGTTATGGGGCCTGTCACCGCCCACATAGCGGGGAGGTTAACCCCCCATTGTGGAGTATTTTTAGGGGGCACGTTCACCCCTGATACCTCTATAAATAGCCTTGCTTGCTATTGAGAAGGGGTCGGTCGATTAAAAAAGAGAGACAGAGAAAGAGAGTCCAACTCTTCAGCTAACTTGCTGTGTTTAAGTTAGTCTTTGCCGACAATCTCTTTGAGAGTTTTGGTCGACAGAGCTGTGTTACTCCGTCAACCACCCGAAGAGAAGAGCCCCGGAAGATCTCAACGTTCACCCGGTCAACGGAGAACAAGATTCACTCTCCACCGCCACTTGAAGAACCCAGTCTTAAACAAAGGGAGGATTTAAGACTCAACATCCTCCCTCCCTTGTAGTCGGAAAAACTGTTTTGTTGTAATCTTTCAATTGATCCAAGGAAATTTTACAGCGAATCCCCTTTCGATTTTTCGTGCGCGTACAAGAGATGGCGACTCCGCTGGGGACTACATTTGTTACTGATGAACAAATCGTGACGCAAGGTGACATCCTCTATAAGGGGAAGATGGTCGAATCGCTTGTCGTCGAGTTCGACCAGGCAAAGTATGAAGAGTTTCTCTCTTCCGGCTCCAAGAGCCCAAAGACCCGCGTCTGCCGCAGGGTCTCTACGGGGACTTGCCCCGAAACCCGCTCTGAGACTCTCTCAGGCGCGGCTACTGTGAAGGGTGTCGCGGCCAACTGCGCCAAGCGTGACACACGCGCCAACGTCTCTCAGGAGACCCGCGTGGCCTCAGGCGCAGCTGCTGTAAAGGATGTCGCGGCCAACCGCGCCATACGAGATACACGCGCCAACGTCTCTCAGGAGACCCACGTGGTCAAGCCCTCTGGTGTCCAGCCAGTTCACCCTCTCCCTCAGCACCAGGTCGTCGTTGGTTTCTCTCCACCTCCACGACGCAACCGAAACGCTGAGCGTCGACAGAGGAGGCGTGCGCGTCAGCTGCAAGTTGGAACTTCTGATCGTCTAACTGAGGCAGGTCGCAAGGTTCAAACTGGCGTCTCAGTTGCGCCGTATCCAGCACGCGAAGTCCGCGTTTGGCATCCCAAACGCGAGACTCCCCAAGTTAACTCCTCTAAAGCTCCACTCACCAGACGCCAAGACGAAGCTTGCGTGCCTCATCAAGCACAAGAAGCGCGTGCCTCTAGGCGTAAGGCCCAGCAGCCCGCTCTCTCTCAAGCGTCTCTGCTCCGACGCACCAATCAGCAACGCGACAGTTGCGTCTCTTCTCAGCAGAGACGCCAGACACGCGTCCTAAAGCTGCGACGCGAGAACTGCGTCTCTGAATCTTACGTTCAAGCTGTACAGCGCAAGGATGCCTCCCGCCCTCGAAGTTGCGAGGCTAATCTCTTCGATCCCCTTCCCGCGGATCTAAGGGATTACTTGACGAAGAAAAGAAGTGTTAATCAAATCACTTCATCATGTTGCTGCCAATGGCTCATCTCTATGCTCTCTGAGTGCCGTTGTGATTTAGGTGAAAACCAGCAGTCTCTAGTCAGACAGCTGACCCTGATTCCTCGATCAGCTAAAAGAAGACGTTCCCATAGGAGGAGGGTCTTCTCTGACACTGAATATCCCGAGCTCACTGCGAACATGGTGAGCAGGAGCAAGGGAAAACAACCTGCAGTCAGTTCTGATGAGTCTGACACTGAACCGGAAGGAGTGTACCGACACACTCGTACCCGGACCGGGGCTATTCCCCCGATTGACTACAATGCCCTAGCCTGGGGCATTGAGATTAATGACTCGCACTCTGCCATTGCAGAGTCGCAGGCTTCAAACTCTTCTATAGAGAAAGAGGCCTTCACATACATGACGAGCACTCCTGAGGAGACCGCTAAGCGCCTGGAGCAGCAAGCCCTGGTTCAGAAGGAACAACTTGAGATGATTCGTGCTCAGCAAGAATCTATCGACTCCCTCAAGCAGATACTCGCACGGTTGCTCGAAGACAAGAGGAAGTCAACCAACAGAACCTCCTCTAAGAAGTTTAAAGGCAAGCGAAAAGAGGGAGAAAGCTCATCTTCCGAACACTCCGAGAAGAAAGAGCAACCTACTTCTGGTTCGTCTAAATCCTCGTCACAGGAAAAGAACGACCGAGACCAGGGAAAGGTTCATTCTAAAAGAATGAATCAGTTGGAGCAACGTCTTGAGGCCCTTACCAACCGGAAAGGCCTCCAAGAAGCTAGAGTGGTCCGACCTTATCCGACCGAGTGGGACCTGGTTCCGTACCCTTCCAAGTTCAAGGCTCCAACCCTCCAAGCATTCGATGGGAAGGGGTCACCCAACCAACATATCTACTACTTTAAATCCCAAACAGGGAATGTAGTAGATAACGATGCTATCCTGGCGCGCTTATTCATTGGCACCCTGAAAGGGCTCGCCTTTGAATGGTTCATGAAGCTCCCAGAAGGCTCCATCAAGAACTGGGGTGATTTGGAGAAGCTTTTCTTAACGCGCTTCTTCGAACATGACTCGGAAGTCACAATGCCCACCCTTTTGGCTACTAAACAATGAAAGGGAGAGTCCGTCAAATCTTTCGTGGAAAGATTTCGGAATGTGGCACTCCGATGTCCGAGCGGTATGACCCAGGTTACCCTGGTGGAAACATGCCGCCACAATCTCCAAACCTCACTCTTTGCTCAAATAGGAGTTGCTGAAAGCCACACCTGGAAGCAATTAGTCCAACAAGGTGAACAGGCTGAGGAGATTGTCACCCGCGTCAGAGCGGAAGAAGGTAAGCCCAGGCCGGAGAGGTCAACAAGGCGTGCGCCCGACACATCCCTCCAAGCTAAACGGAAGGACAACTTGGCGACAGAAACCAAATCTTCTATCAAACCTCAACCGGTTAAAGGGAGTGGCTCTTCAAGCCAACCACGCGCCAACAAGCAGTATTCCTTCAAGGATGAACATGTCGACTCGCTCTTCAAATTACTCAACAAGAGCAATCGACTGAAGCTGCCTGAAGTTAGGCGCCCCGAGGAAGTCGGTAAAACTGACAATCCCACCTACTGCATGTATCACTGGATATTGGGACACCCCACCAAGAGCTGTTATGTCTTCAAGGACATCCTTCAAGCTCTGATTGACATGGAGGTTTTAAAACTTCGTCCAGAGCAGAAGAAAGTGACGGCCAACATGACGTCATTTCTCCAGTTTGGACGACAACCTCCAACATCTTCCGGAGTGGTCCCTGTCCCAAGAGGAGAGCTAAGAGTGGTCAACACAGACCCTCACCAGCAGCAAGAGAAGGGCCTAGTACCTGTCCCTACACCTCAGGGAGAAGTCATGTGGGTTCACCCCGACCTTGTGGATGGCCAGCAATGGACCACTGTGACCAACAAGAAGTCCAAAGGCAAAGCTAAAGCTTCGTCTTGTAATGTGGTATGCGCCTCTTCTCGGGAAGCGGAGACTGATGTTCCCTCGCTAACTGATTCGGAAGAGGAAACAATAGTTCTGGCCACAGAACCCAGTCAACTGGTGACGGAAACCCGTTCAGGGCAGTCAACTCCTCCAAGACCCGTTGCAGAGCCAGCCAAGCCCTCCACAAAACAACCTGTGGAGAAACAAAAAGAACTTCGGTTTTCTCGAGTTCTTTCAAAAGACGTAGCGGAAGGATCCACAGCACCTTACCGCTTTGATGTCCTGGCTCAATTAGCCAACATCCCGGCTCGGATAACTCTTTACGAGCTTCTTAGGCTGTCAAAGTCGACCAGAGAAGCTCTACAAGAGGCTCTGGCAAATGCTGAGGTCTTCATGACCCAGCTACCAAGAGAGGAAGATGTAGAGGATTGCCTCCACGCCTCCCAAAATATTCCTTGCATCACCTTCATGACAGATGATATGCAGGTCAAAGGGAAACATGATCGACCCCTTTACTTCGCAGGGTATATTGGATCATCTGAGGTGAACCGCATTCAGGTAGATCTCGGATCTGCATTGAGCATCATGCCTCGCCAGGTCATGCAACATTTGGGGATCTTACTCATCGTTTGAGCCCTACCCAGATGACCATTTATGGGTTCAATGCCAATAGTGCCCGTCCAATGAGGAAGGTCAAGCTCAAATGCCAGATCGGAGATCTGAGGTCGGAAGTGACATGCTACGTCATCGACGCTGACACTTCCTACAATCTACTGCTGGGACGACCTTGGATTCATCGCAATTCTATCATTCTCTCTACCCTCCACCAGGTCATGAAATACATTGACGGGAGTGGAAAGGTGTGAACGTTGATTACCGAAAGGCATCCGTTCAAGGGAGTCGAGAATTATTTCACAAATTCCCTCCTGTACCAGGACTCTGTAGAAGCAGATGAAATCCCGCAACCAGAGGAACCATACTCTGGCAATGAAGCCGACACCGAGCTGGAAGAAGAAGAGTGCGTGTGGGAGCTAGATCCACCTGTAACGAGCACTAATAAGCTCGATATTGATAATACCACCGACGATGTAGGCGGATGGTATATTAATGAAGAATTAGATTTGGTGTATTTTTCTGTGTTTGCTTCTGATTCAGTACCGTCAGACACTAGTACCGAAGTAGATGATGATCTCTGGTCGGCAATGGGTGCTTTGACATCATTGCATGTACCAGTGAAATCGTCCTTCGAGACGTACCAAGATAATGGTAATGCGCAAGAATCTATATTCACGGTTCCAGCAAGACGGAAAGGCCAAAACCAATTCTTTTTGGGCGAATCTCGTCTGAACCAACGCCCCGCGAAGAATCAGAAGGCGAGGAGGAATACCCTCAGTTCGATCATTACGAACCAAAAGCACTCAGAATGATGAAACGCATGGGGTATGACTTAACAAGCGGACCCGGGTTGAACTTTGGCAAAGGAAGGAGAACGCTACTTCGATCCTTTGTGCCGAAAGGAAAAGCGCCCGATTATTATCATCAGACTCGCAGGGGGTTGGGCTATGTATCAACTCTGGCTCCATCAGCCTCTGATCACGATTACTCTTCAGGCACGTCATCATGGGAGTCAGATGTCAGTGTCGACAACATCTTCGGAGAACTTTCAGTGAACATGGTTTCAACAAGCCACCTGGAAGACGGAGATGAAGAAATGATCCAATCTGATACAGATCCTTAGATCAAACATTTAAATACTTTTTGGGATACCCGCTTTGAACAGCGAGAGCCACCCACTGAAGATAAGGTTATTCAGATCAATCTGGGGGATGAGGCTAACCTAAGCCCATCTTCATAAGTGACGGCCTGTCACCTTCGGAGAAAAAGGATCTAATATCTCTTGTACAAGAGTATATAGACGTCTTCGCCTGGAATTACGAAGACATGCCCGGACTTGATCCTCAAGTGGCTATGCACCGCCTCAACATCAATTCGGACGTAAAGCCTGTCAAACAACAACAGCGACGATTCCGTCCAGAGATAATGGAGGCGATTCAATCAGAAGTCAGAAAGCTTATAGATTCTGGCTTCATCAGGGAAGAACAACATCCCGACTGGGTAGCCAACATCGTCCCCGTTGCCAAGAAGAACGGAAAGATCCGAATCTGCAACGATTTTCGTGATCTGAACGAGGCCTGTCCCAAGGACGAATTCCCACTGCCAATCACAGATGTCATGATTGACAATACATGTGGATTCGAACGAATGTTCTTCATGGACGGATTCTCAGGATATAATCAAATCAAAATGTATCCTGATGACGAAAAGCACACCACCTTCAGAACACCACTAGGGGTCTACTGCTACACCGTCATGCCCTTCGGACTGAAGAATGCAGGGCAACATATCAAAGGGCCATGAATGCCATTTTCCATCAGCAAATGCGCAAAACAGTGGAATGTTATGTTGATGACATTGCGGTAAAAAGCCGCGCTAAAGGTGTGATTGTTACACATATTTGCATTTTATACCACCTTTATACCTTGCATATTGTATATTAAATGTGATTTTTAATCCCTAGTTTCTCTATTTTTGCAGATCCACACTTTAAAGAGAAGAAGTCATTAACCACTTTAATTAGTGATAATTAAAGGGGTTAAATCAAAAAGAGCCAAAAAGATCAAATCAGATCTCACCAAGATCTGCGCGCCAATTGGAGAATCCAAGTAGTCCACGTGGCTAACTACCCAACTACCAAATCCCACCAGAAAATCTGGGCCCAACGGCCCAGATTCTGCCGCAGATTCCGGGATTTTCCCGCGTATCTGCGGCAGTTGAGAGGCCGTTGGGGCCCGGATTTTGTGGCAACCACCAAGGCTCCAGAAGCTTCCCAAAAATGTCTATAAATAGGTGACCAGGGTTCGTGCGTGCAGGCAGTGAAGAGAGAGAAAATTAGGGATTTGTTGTAATTTTTGTTCTAGGTTTTTAGTTCTCTTCTCCTTCCTCCTTGAGTTCTAGACAAATTGAGAGAGAGATTTCAGTTTGAGAGCTTGTAATCAAGAGAGTGACACTCTTGAATCAAGGATTCATCAATGAAGCTTTCTTCTTCTCTTTGCAAGACTTGAGTATGCTTTCTTTCATATGCTTTAATTTCTTGCATTTAATTCTAGTTCTAGTTTAATTGCTTAGATCTTTGTTTTTTATGGAGAATTATAGCTTTGTTATTAGTCTAATGGAGGGCTAAGTTCTTGTTGCATGGCTAGCTAAGACTCACCTAGCTACTACTATCTCTTGGTTGATTGTCTACTTCAATTCTTGCATAATTCTATGTTTCTTGTGAATTCCAATGAAGTATGGTTGTATCCTTTGGTAATGGCTTGTTAGATCTCCATATGAATTATGTGCCTCTTATAAGAGCCTTTGATGAAACATAAGGATGGATCACCAAGGATGTGTCACTTGTGTAGCAAGATCAACTCACGTACTTCAAGCTAACTTTGTAGTTAAGCTATGAATGTTCAAAAGAGTTTTTGATTCTTCTAACCCTAGCACTAATTGAGTACCAAGCCTATAGTTCCTCAATGAACATCTATTAAGAGAGCCTAAGATTCAAGATGAGGCTTCAAGCTAACTAACAACAAAGGAACACTAGTCTTCAACAAGGGAAACAACACTTGAACATGCAAGCTATCTTTAAATTGCCTATGATTCAATATGAGGCAATCTTGCAATCAACATAGAGTTAGTATGTTAGCAATGAGGTGTAGTTAGGCTAGCCATGCATCTTTCTATCAAAAGAGTTTACACACTTTCTTCTAGCATTCTTTTCTTTACTTTACACTTCATTCTTTTCATTTCTTTTTCCACAATTTAATTTCTTTTTCCACAATAAACCAATCCACCATTTCTTGTACATTTCTTGCAATTGTGTAATTAACAAAGAAGAGATCTCGTTTCTTTTTCTCACTCATATCGTAACGCTTCTACGCTAGCTCTCCTTGTGGTTCGACTCGGTATAGCTATATGCTATAGCGAAAGATTGGACAAGGTATATCAATTACATATTTGAAGTGAACAAGATCAAAGGTGAACTCTAAACCTTATCTTTAATACCTAATTCTTGTGCAAGAACTTCATATACCTTGTTGATATCCAACCAATTTTTGGCGCCGTTGCCGGGGAGAGCAACGGTATTTTTAAAAGTGAGAAACTAAACGATATATCTTCTCTGTTGCAGGTACAGGTTGAAGATTCAGAAATTTTTGCACATCAGAAACATACAAGTGGACCTGGGCCTCTGCTCTCGAAAGCAGAGACCAGGATCCCTCCAAAGTGCCGCAGATTCCTGGCTTTTGCCGTAGAATCGCGGCACAGAGGAGTTCACTACTAATCTGTTTTCTGCAGGGCTTTGCTCTCTGCTAATTACTTCTGCTGATATACCTGAAATCTTGTATTCTTCACCTGATATTTGCTAATCAACAGTAAAAAATTTGGTGTAAATTGTTAAAAATTGTTTAGACATCTTGCATTATAGGCACGTGTCTTTCAATTACTTTACATTTACTGTTGAAGAGCGCGGGGGACAAGGTACGTACGCATAAGCATATAGACTAGGATTCACTCGTTGTTTGATTTAATTAAGCTTTGAGTGATCTTTGGTTGTTTACATCGTACACTTGCACGAATCAACTCTAAGGGCAAATCCCATAACCAAGATAAGGTGGGGATTTTATCACCCCTTCCTTAGCCCACAAACCATTTCCCCACGCATTCACTATCCTAAGCTTCTAAATAAAAATTGCTAGACGTTGGCCCCTAGGGACATCCGGACTCATCTAGGAGATTTTCCTACGGGGGAAAAGTGTTGGAAAGTGACTTTTGTAAAATCGGTGTCTAGGAAAGGGTTGAGGGCCGAAAGCCCGAAAATTGTTGGTTACTTAATTAAGGAACGTCTTCGGACGGAAAACCTCCCAACAACCTTACCCTTCCCTGGCTGATTTGCTTATAGTCAGTGTCTACACTGAACCTCCTGTGGACAATCTACAGTTAGGAGTCGTCTAGGGCAGGAAACTTAGAAGCTTGGATTGATTTTTTTTTTCTTTTTCTTGATTGTTATTTTTCATTTTTCGACTGTGTGAAAGGTGCACGTTGATTGTGTAATTGTATGCGAGAGTGGTATCGAGAACCAATTTCTTCTAGGCTTGTGAGAACTTCTACACTGCCACATACACCACCACTCGACACAATCATGACCAATAACGTGTCGCTGCAGGACAAGTTCTATCCTATCCGCACATCAATTCCTTCTTGTATTCTCCTCCCGGACACTAATGACCATAATTTTGAGTTGAAACCTCAGTTCATAAACACTCTTCCACGATTTCATGGATTAGATTCTGAGGATGCTTACGTCTTCATACGAGAGTTTGAAGAAGTATGCCTCATGATGAGGATTTCCCAGTTGACAGAGGATGCTGTAAGACTTAGATTCATCCCGTTTACACTAAAAGATATTGCAAAGAAGTGGCTGTACAGTCTTCCTGTCAGCTCAATCTCTTCATGGGATGAGTTCGTTAAGGTCTTCCTTAAAAAATTCTATCCTATCCATAAAACAGCCCTCATGCGTAAGAATATAATGCAATTCAAACAAGAACCCAATGAGCCGTTCTGGAAGTACTTTGAGCGCTTTAAGGACCTAGTAGCCCTGTGTCCCTATCATGGTATAGAGAAATGGCGCCAATGCCAGATTATCTATGATGGACTGGACTATCAGACTAAGACTCTCCTTGAAACTATGTGTCAAGGAGAATTTCTTAAAAAGGATGAAGACCAGGGTTGGGACCTTTTTGAGGCTCTAGCGGAGAAAACTATCCAGTGGGAATCCTGCTCTGAGAAACCCACACCAACAACTTCCAGAACTGGTTTACATTCTATAGGATCCTCGATAGCTGCAGAGGCTAAGATAACTCAGTTGATGAAGAGGATTGAATTGCTAGAATCCAGGGAAAATTCTGTTGTTAGTCAAGTCAACCCATCATCAGTAACTAGCCCATCATCTATGGCTAGCCCTGCACCTATAATCCACCCAGGTTGTACTTACTGCCATGATTTGAATCATGTGTTGGAAGAGTGTCCAGTGTATTACTCTCAAAATTTTCAGGAGGATACGAATGCCATGTACACCAGACCCACCTACAATCCTTACTCCAAAACCTATAATCCTGGATGGCGAAACCATCCGAACTTCTCTTGGAGTCAGTCTGGCCCTGAGCAGCCGAGACAACCATTTCCACATCAACAATACCCTGCTCAGGCACATCCACCGATTTACCACCAAAACCCACCAAATTTCAATTCATATCATAGTCCACCCAGATTCCAACCATATCAAAATTCTGTGCCATATCAAGCTAATTTTCAACCCCAGTATCAACAACAACAACAGCATCAACCACCCAATCCTTCAGATAAGAAAATTTCCGAATTGGAGAAAATGATTGAAACCTTGTCGAAAACCCAAGCAGCTATGATGAACAATCAGCAGCAGGATATGAATAAACTGCAAATCCAAATAGGACAGTTGGCTAATTCCCTAACTGAAAGGCAAAAAGGAATGCTGCCTAGCCAACCTGTGCCTAATCCCAAAGCTCATTTTCCTCTGCATGAAGTTGAAAACTCGGGACCCAGCCAAAGCCAATGCCAAGCCATTCATATCCTTAGGTCTGGGAAACATATAGACAATAAGGTTTCAAATCAGTCTCTAAAATCTGTGCCAATACCACCACCTTCTGTTCCAATCCAACCCATGCAAAATAGTTCTTCTTCGAGTTCACAACCATCCACATCCCAGTCTAAAGGAAAAGAGAAAGTTGATGAGCAAACATATAAGCCTGTTGTACCCTTTCCAAACAGGCTCAATAATCATAAGAATAATGCTCACATGGAGAAGATAAGAGAGATATTTAACCAAGTACAAATCAATGTCCCTCTCTTAGATGCTATTCAACAGGTCCCATCATACGCCAAGTTTCTGAAAGAGATGTGTACTAAGAAGAGAAAGGCAAATGTCCCTAAGAAAGTCTTTTTGGCTTCCAACCTGAGTGAATTGCTTAATGGTACAATCCCTGTAAAGTACAAAGATCCAGGGAGCCCCACCATTTCTTGTATCATAGGGCAGACCACTGTAAATAGGGCTTTGCTAGACTTGAGCGCAAGCATCAATCTTCTTCCCTTTTCCGTATACCAGCAGTTAGGGTTAGGCAATCTTCGTCCAACCCAGATGACCATACAGTTGGCTGACCGCTCTGTAAAGATTCCCAAGGGGGAGATTACAAATGTTTTGATACGGGTCGGGGAATTCATTTACCCCGTGGACTTTGTCGTTCTTGAGACACAACCCGTACACAATCACAGAGCGCAGACACCTGTCATTCTAGGACGTCCTTTCTTAGCCACCGCAAATGCGATCATCAACTGCCGAAATGGATCAATGCGGCTGACGTTCGGAGATATGACGAAGGAGGTGAATGTCTTCCATCTGGGGAAGCAGCCAAGGGATGTGGAACATGAGTCTTTTGATGTGAACTTGATAGAGGGGTTAACCAGTGAACACGTGGAGGAGATGGAATATGAATCTGAAGAGGATTTTGAGTTGGAGTCAGATGACTTCAACCTTGATCAAATTGTTGGATCAACTATTGAAAGGACTACTAATTCCATCCCTATTCTTCCCTTGCACCATGAGCAATCATTGATAGATCCAGTCCCTTCTACTGAGCTTAAGATTCTTCCCGACCATCTCAAGTACAAGTACTTGGGTGAGAAGGAGTCCTTTCCTGTTATTATTGCATCAAATCTTACGGAACAACAAGAAGAGGACCTTCTGAAAGTGCTAAGGGAAAATAGAGAAGCCATTGGTTGGACTATGGCTGATATCAAGGGGATTAGTCCTTCCATTGTCCAACATAGAATTCACTTGACGGAAGATGCTAAGCCTAAAAGAGACCCACAGCGGAGACTTAACCCAATTATGCAAGAAGCTGTTAGATCGGAGATTCTGAAACTCTTAGACAATGGGATCATATATCCCATATCCGATAGTCAATGGGTTAGTCCAGTTCATGCTGTGCCTAAGAAAGCTGGCTTTACTGTTGTGGAGAATGAGAATAAAGAATTAATACAAACACGTCTTCCAACGAAGATTCGAGTTTGTATTGATTACAGGAAACTAAATAGTGCCACACGTAAAGACCACTTCCCACTTCCGTTTATTGATCAGATGCTGGAAAGATTGGCGGGACACGAGTATTATTGTTTCCTGGATGGATATTCAGGATATAATCAGATCCCAATTGCTCCCGAGGACCAAGATAAGACAACCTTCACCTGTCCGTTTGGAACATTTGCATACCGAAGGATGCCCTTCGGCCTTTGCAATGCTCCAGCAACGTTTCAACGTTGCATGTTGAGCCTGTTCTCGGACATGGTGGAGAAATTTTTAGAAATTTTTATGGATGACTTTTCGATATATGGGGATTCATTTGAGCAGTGCTTGTACCATCTGAAGTTGGTTTTGCAACGATGCACGGAAAAGAATTTGACACTTAATTGGGAAAAGTGTCATTTCATGGTCAAGCACGGAATTGTACTGGGACACAAGATATCAAGAATAGGAATCGAGGTTGACAAGTCGAAGGTGGAGGTTATTACCAAGCTCACTGAACCACAATGTTTAAAAGACATTAGATCTTTCTTAGGGCACGCTGGTTTCTATAGGAGATTCATTCAAGGGTTTAGCAACATTGCGAGACCTTTGACAAATCTCCTAGGGAAAGATGTACCCTTCATTTTTGATGAGGAATGTCACAAATCGTGGAAAGAGCTTAAGGATAGACTTGTCTCTGCGCCGATCATCTCTGCACCAGACTGGACCAAACCGTTTGAGATCATGTGTGACGCCTCTGACTTTGCTATAGGCGCTGTTTTAGGACAGCGTATTGATAATAGGCAGCACGTGATCTATTATGCTAGCAGAACGCTAAACGATGCCCAACTCAATTACACGACCACTGAAAAGGAATTTTTAGCGGTTGTTTTTGCGTTGGAGAAATTTCGACAATATCTGCTAGGGTCCAGGACCATAATTTTTACTGATCACTCCGCCCTGAGGTACTTGATGCAAAAGAAGGACGCTAAGGCAAGATTGATTCGATGGATCCTTCTTTTGCAAGAGTTTGACTTGGAGATAAAAGATAAAAAGGGCGTTGAGAACGTGGTTGCGGATCATTTGTCAAGAATCCCGAACGCACCTCATGAGAAAATACCGATTAATGAAGACTTTCCTGACGAGCACATTCTCGAGATACGTGGAGAGCCCTGGTATGCCGATATAGTGAATTACCTGGCTACCAGGCAAATTCCTTCCCATTGGTCAGGACAAGACAAACATCGTTTCCTGAGACAAATGCGGTTCTTCTTTTGGGATGAACCGTATTTATTTAAGTACTGTCCTGACCAAATTATACGGAGATGCCTTCCAGAGGATGAACATCAGAGTGTTTTGACATTCTGTCACAAGTTAGCTTGCGGTGGACACTTTGGTCCACGGAAAACTGCGGAAAAAGTGCTTCAGAGTGGATTCTATTGGCCCACTCTCTTTAAGGATGCCTATACCTTTTGCAAGCTTTGTGATAGATGTCAAATGACGGGTCGTATTACACAAAGAAACATGATGCCCCTCACACCCATCTTGGAAGTCGAAATTTTCGACCTCTGGGGCATCGATTTTATGGGACCCTTTCCTCTGTCCTACGGTAACCAATACATCTTGGTAGCCGTAGATTATGTTTCTAAATGGGCTGAAGCGATTCCTACACAGACAAATGACAACCAAGTTGTCATTAAGTTTTTAAGAGAGAACATCATTTCACGCTTCGGAGCCCCCCGTGCGATACTGAGCGACAATGGGAGTCATTTCTGCAATAGGGCTTTTGAAGCCTTGATGCGAAAATACTCTATTACTCATAAACTATCCACGGCTTATCATCCTCAAACCAATGGGCAAGTTGAGGTAACAAACAGACAGATAAAACTCATTCTGGAGAAAACTGTAGGACAGAATCGTAAGGATTGGTCCATCAAACTGACTGATGCCTTATGGGCATACAGGACCGCTTACAAGATTGTCCTCGGTATGTCTCCGTACAGAGTTATATTTGGAAAACCATGTCACTTGCCCGTTGAGTTAGAACACCGTGCACTATGGGCTTTAAAGCAGCTGAATCTAGATTTGGATAAAGCCGGTGTTCTAAGGAAGCTGCAGCTATCCGAGCTTGAAGAGTTACGAAACGAGGTATACGATAACGCTCGGATCACGAAGAACAGAACCAAGCTATTTCACGATAGATCCATTCACAGGAAAATCTTTGTTCCTGGACAGAAGGTTCTGTTATACAATTCAAGACTCCACCTTTTCCCTGGCAAGTTGAGGACCAGGTGGTCAGGGCCATTTATTGTTCAAACTGTCTTCTCTCATGGTGCAGTCGAGATTCTTGACCCAGCTAATGGCAACAAATTTACTGTTAATGGTCAACGTCTCAAGCCATTTTTTACCACGGAAGATATGTCACACGAGGTTCACGAATTGGGTCTTTGTGACCCAGTTTATTTGTGACATTTTCATCTGTATAGTTCCCTGCATACTTTCCTGAATATCATTTTGGGGTCCACATTTGTAAATACTTTTCTTTTACACTTTTTGTAAATACAATTTTTTTTAGGATTTTTTTTGCTTATTTTAGTTTCACATTCCTAAGAATTCTCTTTCCTTAGGATTCTTTTTCAAATTCCTTTGACCAAGGGTTGTAATATTACCTTTGACCTAGGGATATTTTTGGAAGTCCCTTTTTACCTACCCCTATAAAAACACTCTTTACTTGCCTCTTCTCCCTCAAACGCCGAATCCTTTCAGATCTGAGAAGCCTCTTCCAAACCCGACCTCTGTCAAAATTCCCTTCCCCAGATTCTTCAACTCTGCCGTAAAAACCCTTTCCTGGCCGCAGATCCACTGCATTCCGGCCATCTCTCGTGTTCAGAAAATTCTGCTCGGCCGATTTCCTCTGCTGGTTGTAGATCCAGAATAACTTTTTCAACCTCTTTCCCGAGTGCCTTCTGCACTGCTGTTTGGATTTCCCCCCAAGATCTCCGGGGGTGGTTTGCAACTTTCTCTCTAAATCCTTTGTGTTACAATTCCTTAGCATAGATGGCACCAAATTTGTATGCGGAAAGAGATTTTTCAGTGCTATTGAATGATAGTATGGGATATGGACATATTTTAGTGGATAGGATACGTTCATGGAGTTGGTATTCATTAGTCTATGATAATAACGACTATGATGTGTATTATTGCCCCGAGCTTATCACGACATTTTACAATGCAATTGATTATGCATTTGTGCACCATGACACGTACCAATTTGTATCGCACATGCCATTCGGTGACATCTTTGTCACTATTCCACTTATTGCTGAATGCACAAATGTCCCCAGTTATCCCCACCACAGCGAACCCCTACCATTGATCGATTACATGCCTATCATGGGGGCTCGCTGTACAATTCAGGATCGTGGGCTCAAAGCCAACACGACCTTTCGAAATATTCATTGCGTTAGACGATGGGTCCAACGCAACATTTTTGGAATTGAGCACCAATCTTCCTTCAACAGGCCCGTGTTACAAGTAATTCATGATTTGATGACACAAACCCACACGGTCTGTTTAAATAGGGCTATCTTCCGTGCTATTATTGACAACTCCTCCCGCACTCGGGGAGCAAAGCATTCTCATGCCATACTAATCACACGTCTGTGTAGACATTTCCTATCAGATGCTGTCTTTAATTCATTTGACCAAGTGCCTGTTACTATAGAGAGACCCACAAGTTCTTATAATAGCTGCTTGCACGCACTCTGGACACCTAGTGCACAGCTAGAGGATTTACCTGTGGAGTCTTCCTCGGAGGAGAGTTTGGAGGAAAGAGATGACCCACAGTTTTGGAGGCAGGAGCCCCCCACCGATACACGTTCCTTCATGTCCACCATCTGGAAGGGCATGAAGAAGATTTTTAAGGGGCAGGTGAGGTTGAGGAAGAAGGTGGAGGAGGAATCATCCAGGTTATCCTCCAGGTTAGATGATATTGAGGCGACGTTGAGGAGGACACAGTCGGCAGGACCCAGTACTACT
Source organism: Agave tequilana (assembly GCA_038442645.1). Classification (NCBI taxonomy): domain Eukaryota; kingdom Viridiplantae; phylum Streptophyta; class Magnoliopsida; order Asparagales; family Asparagaceae; genus Agave; species Agave tequilana. The sequence continues at coordinate 52,335 of JAVJIF010020754.1, forward strand.
ACGGGTCCAAAGAGGAGGAGGGAATGACTTTTTACCTTACCTATTTCATGCATCATTTTTATCTTGCATACATTGAGGACAATGCATGAGATAGGTATGGGGGGGTATGTACTAACATAGGACTTTTTTATTTTTTTTTATAGGATTTTTATTTTTAGGTCTTCCATTTTATTTTTAGATTTTATCTTTTCTTTTAGATTTTCCACTTTCTTTTTAGATTTGACTTTTCTTTTAGAAAAATAAAAAATAATAAATATAAAAAAAAACTTTTTGAAATAAGAGACAAAGTTTTGATCTATTTTTAAGAAAATTAAGATGTATCTTAGAAATTAAGAAAGCCTTAATTATGACATCTTAAACCTAGTTGAAATAATAGATCTTGTTTGAAATTATAGGATAAGTAAGTAAAATTGGGGAGATATTTTTATCTTGAATTAAGCCTTAGATAGTAAGCACTTCACACTTACACAATTTTTGGGATGGAAACAAAAACCTAAAATGCCATAAAAAAAATATATATATAAAAAAAAAGAATAAAACATCACTTATTAAGCTGGATAACTATGCCTCAAGAAGCATGGTTACTCACGCCTAACGGTGATCTCACTTATTAAGCTGGATAATTGTGCCTCAAGAAGCATGGTTATTCACGCCTAACAGTGATCAAAAAGAATAATCCCCTTTAGTTTTATGGCCTTTTTCACTCGAGTCCTTTAACCCGAGGGATGTTTTCTCATCTGATGCCCTAGAACCATCTGGTTTGGGAGTCATCGGTTATAGGCTCGCTACATGGGTGAACTAGAAAGCCTAAGAAAACTAAGGGAAGAAGAAAAAAAAAAAGAATAAATAAATGGCTTTATGGTTAGAGTTGAAATCCCAGAAATTTTCACTGAACACGGTGTGCATGCTATCTAGGTTTTATGAAAGATAAAATATTCAATCCAATTTTGAATTCTTACCTTAATTAAGAACAAGATCTTGCATGGAGACTAAGTTTAAGGAAGAATGATTATAGGTGGACTTATGACCTTAGATCACTTATATTTTTGCAAGAATAGTTCGAAAACATGTCTCTCTTTCAAAATGCATTTTCAAAACACTAACATTTGTTTTCTTTTTTATGGATTTTGTGGGTGCAATCCGCTGAAAACCCTCAGGAGACAACACTCCTCCTCTAGGGTAACCTAGAGGTTTAACGGCGTGTTGCACATGCTCAGTGCAATCGTGTCACCTACGAAAGTGGTGTAATAATTAGTTAGGATTTTATTTTTTCTTTTTCTTTCATTTTTGCTCGAGGACGAGCAAAAGCTAGGTATGGGGGTGTGATTGTTACACATATTTGCATTTTATACCACCTTTATACCTTGCATATTGTATATTAAATGTGATTTTTAATCCCTAGTTTCTCTATTTTTGCAGATCCACACTTTAAAGAGAAGAAGTCATTAACCACTTTAATTAGTGATAATTAAAGGGGTTAAATCAAAAAGAGCCAAAAAGATCAAATCAGATCTCACCAAGATCTGCGCGCCAATTGGAGAATCCAAGTAGTCCACGTGGCTAACTACCCAACTACCAAATCCCACCAGAAAATCTGGGCCCAACGGCCCAGATTCTGCCGCAGATTCCGGGATTTTCCCGCGTATCTGCGGCAGTTGAGAGGCCGTTGGGGCCCGGATTTTGTGGCAACCACCAAGGCTCCAGAAGCTTCCCAAAAATGTCTATAAATAGGTGACCAGGGTTCGTGCGTGCAGGCAGTGAAGAGAGAGAGAAAATTAGGGATTTGTTGTAATTTTTGTTCTAGGTTTTTAGTTCTCTTCTCCTTCCTCCTTGAGTTCTAGACAAATTGAGAGAGAGATTTCAGTTTGAGAGCTTGTAATCAAGAGAGTGACACTCTTGAATCAAGGATTCATCAATGAAGCTTTCTTCTTCTCTTTGCAAGACTTGAGTATGCTTTCTTTTCATATGCTTTAATTTCTTGCATTTAATTCTAGTTCTAGTTTAATTGCTTAGATCTTTGTTTTTTATGGAGAATTATAGCTTTGTTATTAGTCTAATGGAGGGCTAAGTTCTTGTTGCATGGCTAGCTAAGACTCACCTAGCTACTACTATCTCTTGGTTGATTGTCTACTTCAATTCTTGCATAATTCTATGTTTCTTGTGAATTCCAATGAAGTATGGTTGTATCCTTTGGTAATGGCTTGTTAGATCTCCATATGAATTATGTGCCTCTTATAAGAGCCTTTGATGAAACATAAGGATGGATCACCAAGGATGTGTCACTTGTGTAGCAAGATCAACTCACGTACTTCAAGCTAACTTTGTAGTTAAGTTATGAATGTTCAAAAGAGTTTTTGATTCTTCTAACCCTAGCACTAATTGAGTACCAAGCCTATAGTTCCTCAATGAACATCTATTAAGAGAGCCTAAGATTCAAGATGAGGCTTCAAGCTAACTAACAACAAAGGAACACTAGTCTTCAACAAGGGAAACAACACTTGAACATGCAAGCTATCTTTAAATTGCCTATGATTCAATATGAGGCAATCTTGCAATCAACATAGAGTTAGTATGTTAGCAATGAGGTGTAGTTAGGCTAGCCATGCATCTTTCTATCAAAAGAGTTTACACACTTTCTTCTAGCATTCTTTTCTTTACTTTACACTTCATTCTTTTCATTTCTTTTTCCACAATTTAATTTCTTTTTTCACAATAAACCAATCCACCATTTCTTGTACATTTCTTGCAATTATGTAATTAACAAAGAAGAGATCTCGTTTCTTTTTCTCACTCATATCGTAACGCTTCTACGCTAGCTCTCCTTGTGGTTCGACTCGGTATAGCTATATGCTATAGCGAAAGATTGGACAAGGTATATCAATTACATATTTGAAGTGAACAAGATCAAAGGTGAACTCTAAACCTTATCTTTAATACCTAATTCTTGTGCAAGAACTTCATATACCTTGTTGATATCCAACCAAGGTGATCACATATCTGACCTGAAGGCTGTCTTTGGTATCATGCGGGCTCATCAATTGAAGATGAACCCCACCAAGTCCTACCTGGGGGTGGCTAGTAGCAAATTCCTAGGATTTGTTGTAACCTCCACGGGATTCATGTGGACCCAGAAAAGGTTCGCGCTATCCAGGAAATGCAACCTCCGAGAAACCTCAAGGAGCTCAGGGGATTGCAAGGACGATTGGCGTACATCCGAAGGTTTATCTCAAATCTCTTCGGAAGATGCCAACCCTTTTCCAAATTAATGAAGAAAGGTGTTTCATTCATTTGGGACAGCGCTTGCCAGCAAGCATTTGAGGAAATTAAACAGTACCTCACACAACCGCCAGTCCTTGCAGCTCCGGTGTCTGGAAAGCCTTTCCTGGTATACGTCCGAGTAATGGATCATTCTTTAGGAGCTCTACTCGCTCAGAATGATGATCAAGGACGAGAGCAAGCAATCTACTATTTGAGTAGAACAATGATCGGAGCCGAACATCGGTACAACCCGATCGAGAAGGAATGTTTGGCATTGGTGTTCGCTATTCAGAAAATGCGACACTATCTGGTAGGCCAAACCATAAATGTCATATCAAAAGTCAACCCTTGAGGTTACTCATGACAAAGCCTTTATCGCTAAATGGCCGACTGGCAAAATGGGCTATATTGTTATCTCAATATGAAATGCACTTTTTACCACAGAAGGCCATTAAAGGACAAGCGGTGGCGGATTTCCTGGCTGAGCATCCAAATCCGAGGGCAACCAAACTTTACGACGATCTCCCAGACGAGGTCGCTGAGGCCTGCCAGACCCAGACATTCTTTGAACGGCAAGTGTGGCAACTTTTCTTTGATGGTGCATCAAGAACAAGCCCAAAAGGACACATAGTGGCAGGAGTAGGAGTAGTACTCGTCTCCCCACAGAACTATATGATTCCTCGAGCCGTCTCATTAACCGAGCCTTGTTCCAACAATGTGGCGGAATACAATGCTCTTTTGATTGGGATGCAACTCGCCGATGAGATTGGTGTTAGAAATCTCGAGGCATATGGTGACTCCAAACTCATCGTCAGCCAAGTTCGCGGGGAGTACGAAGTCAGACATGAAGATCTAGTACCCTATTACAACGTAACTGTCCACATGGCTGAGAGGTTTACAAACTTCTACATCGACCATGTACCACGCAAGCAAAATGCGCATGCAGATGCACTGGCATCCCTCACTGCCTCTTTAGCTCTACCCGCCGGAGCAGTGGAGAAAATATTTATCCACAGCCATGACCTGTATTGTCCGAGAATTGTTCTTAAGGACTATCCGGAGCCGACGGAAGATTGTCAAGCCAAAGAAGTTCTCGAGTCGTCAGCCGGCCCAGAGCCTAGAGACTGGCGATTCCCCTACATTGATTATGTCTTGTACGGCATCCTGCCTCAGGACATCAAAGAAGCGGCTGCCATTCGAAGGAAAGCCCCCAAATTCTACTATAATGCGATTACGCGAACATTGTATCGTCGATCGCATGACGGGATCTTGCTCCGCTGCCTTTCACCAAAGGAGGCACATGAAATATTGAATGAAGCCCATGACGGTATGTGTGGAGCCCATCAACCTGGCCCAAAACTTGCATACCGACTCCAAATGCTGGGATATTATTGGCCTAAGATGATCGCTGACGCCATCACTTATGCCAAAAGATGTCACGCCTGCCAAGTACATGGCGATTTCATCCATCAAGCACCAGGGTTCCTTCACTCTACAACTTCTACCTGGCCATTTGAAATGTGGGGGATGGATGTAGTTGGCCCTATCAGCCCGCCGTCATCAAAGGACATCGGTTTATTTTGGCAATAACCGATTACTTCTCCAAATGGGCTGAAGCCGTTCCTTTGAAGGAGGTGAAGTCATCTGACGTGATCAAGTTCGTGAAACATCACGTCATTTATCGTTTTGGGGTACCTCGGCGAATTGTCCACGACAATGGGCCCCAGTTCATCAGTCAGGCTTTCCAAAGGTTCTGCGCTAAGTTCAGAATTCAGAGTGTGTCCTCAACGACATACTACCCCGCCGCTAATGGCCTCGCAGAAGCTTTCAACAAGACCATTGGCAAGCTCCTCAAGAAATTCGTCTCGAAAAGTCAACGTGACTGGGACGACAAGCTAGGTGAATGCTTATGGGCCTATCGCACAACTGTGCAAACCCCGACTAAAACTACGCCATTTTCTTTGGTATATGGGTGTGAAGCCGTGCTTCCACTGGAAATCCAAATTCCATCTCTACGCGTCACCTTGACAGCGGAGATGACAACAGAGGAGAAGCATCGACAGCGACTCCAGGAATTGGAGGCCTTAGACGATAAGCGTCTGCAAGCCCAATAACAAATCGAGCTTTACCAAGCTCAAATCACCAGAGCCTTCAACAAGAAAGTTAAAGTGCGAACTTTCAAGAAAGGCGACCTTGTCTTAGCCGTCAGAAGACCCATGGTGATGACGCACAAGACGAAAGGAAAATTTCAACCCAAATGGGAAGGACCATTCGTAGTAGAGTCATTCTACTCAAATGGATCGTATCGCCTCATAACTTCAAATGGCGATACACTCATGATGCCGATCAATGGCAGATTTCTGAAGAGGTACTATCCTTAATAGTATTCTTCTGCTGATCAAGTTAAAAGTACACCTCTGATCAAAACGAGAAGAGCTTCTTCATTAACATCCGACGTCTCCAACGGCTAAGGATAGAGGAAAATGTTGGCTTCTAAGCCCAGCATAAGTCTTCGACAACTCATCATGCTGAGGGGAATAGCATGGCTAGCCCAACTCAAACGGTAGTTGGTAAAGGCACCTCAAATCCGTTGACAGCTGAGGGTTTGCTAAAAATCCTGGGTTCTAATGTTCCCATCTTCATTAACATCCGACGCCTTCAACGGCTAAGGATAGAGGAAATGTTGGCTTCTAAGCCCAACATAAGTCTTCGACAACTCATCATGCTGAGGGGAATAGCATGGCTAGCCCAACTCAAACGGTAGTTGGTAAAGGCACCTCAAATCCGTTGATAGCTGAGGGTTTGCTAAAAATCCTAAGTGGACTTGACTCCACTCTCCCCTCCAAAATCCCTTACCAATTCTCATCCACAGAATGGTAGGTCTACAAAATACAATCATTACCAAGTTAACACTATACCTCTGGTAATGAAAATTTTCAATACCTCTTGTCGAGTACAAACTTTGCTTGTCAACTCTACATGGAGTAACAACTTTCAAACTTGCCAAGTTAACATTATACCTCTGGCACTTCAAAATTCACTTGTCCATTCTCATCAATAGGATGACAGGTCCTCAAATTGCTCATATCGCAAATCAATTCTCATCAAGTTAATACCACACCTCTGACAAATTACTGTTAAGTTAACATTATACTTCTAAACAGTACATCGAGTTTCTGTCAAGTTAACATCACACCGCTAACAGTCATCTTTTCTTCAGTCTTCCATATCGAAGCTGAAATGAACAATGCTAAGTTTAACACTACACCTCTAGCATCCAGGTCATTGCTAAGTCTAACAATACACTTAAGGCCATGACTTTCCCTCGGACTTCCTTGTCAAAGTCGAGATGACCAATGCCAAGTTTAATATTACACCTTTAGCATTACCCTCATTGTCAAGTTAAACATTACACCTATGACAGTGACACTTTTAGTTTTCCCAAATAAACTGAAAAGCTTTTGAGTCAAGTTAATATCACACCTCTGACTCACATCCTTGTCAAGTTAACATTACACTTCTGACAAGACTACATTCAACCCGTTAAGTTAATATCACACCTCTAACGGTAAAGACTTTCCTAGACTCCCCGCGAGCCTAGTCTCACTTGTTATTCTCCTCAACAGAACAACAAGTCTACCTAAAATATTGTTAGGTTAACATTACACCGTTAACAGTGTTTCCATCAACTCCCTAGCTGAGCTTAATCAAGTTATTCCTAAACCTTTGATAAAAGCTCATCTTCCCTGGGGGTACAAATCCCACCTGTCACTTTATTTTATAAAGTGGCAGGTCCACCAAAAATCATTTTATCCTTGTCAAGTTAATATTACACCTCTTACAGTATTGCTGAGTTCCTGAAATAGGATCTCTCTCTACAAAATTTGACTCGTTAAGATTATTATCATAATTTTGACAGGTCAGAGGTTCTTTACTTCTATTCGTCTGACTTTCAATACAAAAAGGGAGTTCAAGACAACAGAAGAAGACAAAAAGAAATGTGTCGCTTTTATTTATTTCCAGTTATATGAAAGTGATACAAAACGCTCTCTTATACAATAAGATTGAGTGTTACAATAAAGGAGTATAAAGAAGTCCCTTTCTCTCTCAAAGGTTGCACTCACTCCTTGAAGCTGCTCACAACTCTAAGTACAAGATGTTTGGAAGGGCGCCAAAGTAAAATTGAACACTGTGGCTACGATCGGAAGATGGTTGCACCACGATGTATGATGTAAACATCGAAGAAGCCTCTGGTTGACCGAGAACAATGGTGTTTCTTGAGGTCGAAAGGCAGCTGAATCTTCTGATTCCACCTGACCATCCGAAGCAGCGAGGTATGATCCTTCGTTGATGAATATCTCCACCACCAGAAAGTCATCCAATGAGCATGGAGTCCTCATCGATGTCACTTCTGAGGTAGGTAAAGGGAGAATCCAAGACCATACCCACCACTATATCCACCGTCATCCTCACTCTGACCATGCCATGCCAAGAAGCATGACTGGTGCATTGAATCCAAAGAGATCTTGGCGAGGGTCTGGTCCCCATCTCCTGAAGGCAGGGTCATGACTTCTTCTCCTGTGGTCGACCATAGACCAAGTTCGCTGGCCGATATATTCTCCCAAGGGCCCAGCGAACATGAAAAAGGATGATCAAGCCTACCTGCATGAAGCAAACAAAAATTAGAAGATCTGAAGCTTAGTATACTTCAACAGAAAAACTAAGTGACAGACGCAGTTATTGCTGAAATCTTCAAACGCAGGAATGACCCGCGCAGCGAACCAAACTTCTATGGCGGCAGAAACAGACGCGAACAAAACTGTGACAACATACAGAGTTCGACCACAGTTTAGTTCTGTACCCGCGTCTAAAATATGAGACGAGAAGAGAGTCAGACGCGAAAATTGCCATCTTTCTGTTTGATAAACAGGGGTTGCTAAATTCAGGCCTGAGACCTCCAGTCTGAGTTGAAATTCTCCTAAGTCGACAGCCTCAAGACGCGAGCTCTATGTGCAAAACCTGCGGCCAGGTACCTAAGTCTACTATACTCGCGTCCAGAGAAGTTTAAGTCAAATGGCGCAACTTCCAAAAGAGAATGTACCAACTAAGACTTCAGGAGAAAATCCAGATGATGAATCTCTTTAGGAGATATCAAAATTCAAACTTAGTTGGGTTAAAAATGTTATGGCAAACCGAGAAAGCGTACCCGCAGAGGCCTCTATTAAGAGTTGAACTCTCTGCATCGAAGCGCGGACATAAAAGGTGCTCAAGGAGACGCTTTCTATTATTGAAATCACTTGACAGTGGTAATCTTCTGAAGAGACCAAACAGAAGCATGAAAGCTCTGGGTCATCTTCGTCCATGGAGGCAAGCCCCTGGTAAAGTCCTTGAAGGGAGAAGATGGAGTCTCTCAGAGCACTCGCTTTTAAAAGAAAATAGTCCAAGTATGGGACTGCCAAAGGAAGGGGGGTAAGCCCTATTTATAGGCAAGCTACAAGCCTATAATTAATGGCTCACTAATCAGAACCGTCGGCCTTAATGATCGCGCGAGTGTCAAAGCCCAATGGAAGGCTGACGCGTGGATCGTCGCTTCGGGAAGCATCAAAAACGCAGATCTCTAACCGCCAGCGCCGGTTTTGCATTAAAAGGCATTAACACCCAAACCCAATGAAGAGCCGACGCGTGGATGGTCGCTTCGGGAAACATCGAATGGTGCGAGTCCCCAATCGTCAACAACGATTTGACGTTTAAAGATCCAATAAAATCTTTATGACAGGCTGCATGTAACGACTGGGAAGTTGCACCAAAACGCAGGCATGAGAACCGCGTTCAAAGACCCTCCGCGTCTCTTAAGAGTGATTCAAAGCTGCGTCCATTAGCAAAAGGAACCCAGTCCGGGAGTTACGGTTGGAAATCACATAAAGCAGTATTCTGAGACTTGTGCTTTCGATAAGAGAAAGCCCATGGCAGTCACAGGTATCTTGGAGCTGCGTCGACATGGCGAGATGATGAAGGGTTTGCACCGGGTCAATGACCCAGCGTCGCGTCCTCTTATATGTCTGCGCCAGTTTTAAGGAGCGTAAGACCACATTCTTGATGCATCCTGATTCCTGCGCCTGGATAAAGTTAAGGACTGCGGCCAGTGAGTCACACTCAAAGCTGCGTCTTTCGCGTCAACTTGAACCGTGTCTTCACTGGCAGGTCAAAGTCGCGTTCCTCAGAACCGCGCCTCTCTTTGGAACGGCGCCGCGTCCCATCAAAAGAACTTAGTTCTACCTAAGTTTGTTATTCACAGTTAGTCAGAGTGCACAACCAAAGACTGCAATTGAGAGGTTGGATTCATCTACAACGGGATAATGAAGGTGGAACAAAAAATTTCAAAGACTTTTATTATTCAAAAATGCTAAAAGTAAATACAAACACTCTTGGTGAATAGAGTGTCCTTTTCTTTACAAAAGTAAAAGAAAGAGAAGGCTAAAAATCCTGGTTCGCCAAAGAACGGATTTGTTTTCTGAGGCGATGCATCTCATGTTGACGCGCCTTCTCAGCTTCCATGAGAGCCTGAGCCCGCAGCTCCTCCTCGGATAAAAATCTCTGCGCAGCCAGCTGCACTCGCAGGGATTCCAGCTCGGAGGAACTAACAGAGAGGTTTTCTTCAACTTGCGCCTTGGCAGCCTCTAACTCCGCTAGCCTCTTTTCAGAAGTGGTGAACTTCTGTTCATTGATAGCAATCAAGGCCTCAGCTCTGGCTATGGTAGCTCGAGCATCGAGGATAACCTGCTTCACATCCTGCATAACCATCTCTGACTCCTTTGACTCGACAGTTAGCATTCGATGGTTAGCCTGGAACATTGGAGAAGACGGGTCCTTTCGGCTATCTTTTCTTTCATCTCCCTTCGCTCTTGCTCTTGAGCAGCAAGAAGCCTAGTCAGGATTTCCTGGGCCTCGTGAAATGAGCTAGCATTCTCCAGGGATCTAAGCTCTTTCAAGTCATGTCCCAACTGCTCCACCAGTAGCAGACACGCCTTGGCTGGTGAAGGGCCTCCGACTAAGCTGATGTTCTCAACCAGATTTCTGAGAAACACCCGGGCGAATTCGAAGGAGCTATTCCCAGATAGGATGAGATCAATATATGATCGCATGGAGGCAAAGAACTGCTGCATCAGTTGACGCGCCAGCTCCCCCATGGCATCACCGCCTGGGAAGAATTCTGCTGAAGCTCCCCGATCCCCTTTCCATCACGGGGCGAGGGACGTAAACTGATTCTTTCGGTACAGGAGTCGGGCTAACGACAAGTGCGACAGAAGCAAGAGTAACCACCGGCGCTTCTGGGGCTACTACGTCTGTAGAAACCTCCACGACGGATGAAGTAACAGCAAGCTTGACCGCTTCAGGGTCTTCGGTCGAGACTTGAGCTGTACGGACTTCCGGGTAGGCACTGATCGCCAAATCTTCTACCTGAGCTTCCTCGGTGCTCTCTGCAAATTATCAGAACATCAGTCACGACGGTAAAAGGAAATATCCAAAGCATCAACATTTCCTTACCAAGTTGGGGTTCAAAGACGGCGAATTCTGGGGCGAACCTTGCAGAGTTGAGGTCCCCCCGACTTCAATGGTTGCCTTCTCTTGAGGCATCTCGGTAACTGGAGCCTCAACCCTTCCCTGCTGGGCTAGCTCTTATATCATTTCCTCGATATGGGAGGAAGTCGCAGCGTCGCTGTCCGCAGCCAACCCTGCAGCATAAAGGAAAAGTGTCAGAACCCTTTCCCTAGTCAAAAAGGAAACCAGATCTCAAAGACAAAGAGAGTACCTTCAACAGCAGCAATTGGTGCTACTGGCGAAACCGTCACAGGATCACACCCGTGTAGTTCTTCCTCCAAGATATGCGAGAATTTGCTCGGATCCGGGAGAGTGGGTTCATCGCCAAAATCGACTTCATCGCCTGAATCATATTCGTCCTCTTCGGACGATGAAGACGATAGTTCAACGCGAGAAGCCTCGGCAATCGGGGCCTTACCGCCAAATACCCCAGTAGTAGGGCTGGGGTCAATTACCCGTGAGCTGGGCATTAAAATACCAGGGGACCCAGGCTGTTGTGCCTCATCCCTCCTCTCTTGAGCCGAAGAAGACCCAGGCTGAGCCGAGACCCTGAAATCTCAACGTCATCCCTACTCATCAGGTCAACTTCGATCTGCTCAGCATCATCAGCTGCGGTGGGTTCGTCAGCTGCGGTGGGTTTCGTCAGCAAATCCCCTTCTTCTAAGAATGCGGGGCCCCTGCTGCGCAATCCACGAGTGCGAACAAGAGGGGCACTATCCTCCTCCTCTTCTTCCCTCTGCTCCTCAACACCAGAAGGGATGGCCTCGGACAAGGAAACTTTGGCCGCCAAGTTTCTCCGGGCCTTCTTGGGGGCAGGCTCAACGATGGAAGTAGAGCCCTGAGGACGTTTATGCACTGCCTGTCGACCCTTTGCTGCTCTCGGCTCCCCCCTTGACACCCTTCTGGCCTACTTTTGAGCCGCCCGATATTCATCGACGCCTCACGAGCGCTTATTGGACACCGACTTTGCTTCATAAGATGCATTGATACTCTCAAT
>JAVJIF010020755.1:0-52500 GCA_038442645.1 Agave tequilana
CTAATTTTCTCTCATGGCAACTACCTACTAGCCACTAACTTGCTAACTTCTTACTTGATAATCCATATGATCATAATAGCTTCTACTTGGTCTCGCTCTTTCAAGAGTCATTGATGGCTCATGATGATGGATTCTAACACTATAACATCCTAACTCTCTAATAAACTAACATTACTTTATTTCATGTTTACTCTTATTTAGTTTTGATGGTTTAAGTGTATCTTGTAATTGTTTTTGTTGAGTTGGATGTGAAAGTTATCTTATGTTCATACTTTGAAACACTCTTGACCAAGGACTAGTGATGACCAAGATACATGTGAGGCAACTATCACTAAGATGTTAGCATAGTTAGTGGAGCATTAGTAGTTAGTAGCCATGGGTTTTCTTTATCTTTTTACTTTATTTTAGATATATCTCAAAATCACAAATATTTTTTTTTATGTTTCCCACTTCTTTGTGTTTCATCGTACTCTTCTCTTTTGATTCTTTTGTGTTCTTTTCTTTTATTCTTTAAAACGTTGAAGACTTTTTAAACACACGTGAACATACCGTAAAGCTTCTATCGCTTTCCATCCCTGTGGATTCGACCCAGTTTAACCTCTATGCTATAACGTAAGTATGAAGGAAGCCAAGCACACACTTTTAACTCTTGATATACACTTTTCGTGTACGTTTTTCTACGATCATGAAGGCGGGACGTAGAGTAAGTGGCTTGAACCTCAAACAAATCTCCTGTATTTGCGGTTGCCTTCTCTCTCTTACTCTCTACTTAACTCACTCCTTACTTTAGTGCATGCTTCTAATTGACATATCATACTCTTGTGCTATATGATTTTATGTTGAGATTGTTTATTGCTTTTTGTTAATCTCTTAGTAATTTTTATTCCACATTAATTTGCCATTTGCTCGTAGCCATCACCTATTCGCCTCCCTCTAAAAAGATTTCAGAAGGTTTATCTTAGATTGGAGGTGATCAATGCATAACTCATAAGATCGGATCTAGTTCCCATCTATATTACATCATTAAGAACTTCGAGGAGTAAGGATGAAATGATACGGACATAAAAGAGAAATCCATCATCATGAGTTATCGGTGACACTTGCAATGGCAAGGCTATTCTGATGCTGTAGATTCATATCGATAGCACTTTAAGCAAAAGAAACTAAATACTTAAAAGAAGAATAAAACAAAGGTAAACATTGATTAAATTAAAAAACGATAAAAGAAAAGAAGAAGATTACACTGGTGTCACTTTCAATATAATTTTCTCTCTCTTTCTCTTATGAATCTCTTCTTTAATCTAAGTTTTCAAAGAAACATAAATTATATTAAAAATAAAAAGAAAAATCCTAAGTTAAACTAGAGTGAAAACCTAATCCTAAGCTCTCTGCTTTCTGATGCCCATTTACCTTCAGAACTAGTGGTATTTATACAAGAAATGGAGAAGGAAGAGGAGTAAGAAGATAGGGGGAGCAAATGCTCCATAATCGCCTCAACAAAGCTGTGGAAATGCGAAAAAGTCAAGTTTTCGCGGCCTAGATCGGGCCATTGGGCCAGATCCGGGGTGCGTGGATGCTGTTTGTCGGATACACTATTATTTTCAATAGGATAATATTCAGTTTGACATTTGAATCATCATTATATACGTTCCAATCCTTGATTTATAAATTAAATCCTCCAAAATTTGATTTAGTTGGACTATATTTGTGCTTATCTTCTCCCTTTCTCCATTAATAATTACCTGCACAAATTAGAATTAAGACAAAGTAATTAACATAGTTTAGTACAAAATTATTGTAAGAATGTACTAATAAATAATGCATATACGTGGACGATTACACTCCCACACCTATTTTTGCTCGTCCTCGATCAAAACAAATATAAAGTAAAACAAAGCTAACCTAATCTAACTCACTTTTGTAGGAATCACGGTTGCGCTTAGCACGTGCAATAAGCCTTTAAACCTTTGAGTTTCTTCTAGAGGAGGAGTTGTAGTCTCCTGAGGGTTTTCAGTGAATTATGCCAAAAAAATCCATAAAAGAAAGAAAATAAAGTGTTAGTATTTTGAAAACACATTTTAAAAAAAGAGAGAAAATATATGAAGTATTCTTATAAAAAACAAGTAATCTACAAGTCATAGGATTACCAAGCTATTCGTTCCTAAACTCAGTCTCTATGCAAGAACTTGTTGTCAATCAAGATAAAGATTAAAAATGTATTTCTCATCTAGTGTTTTATTTTACCCTAAATCATATGCATCTTTATGACCATGAATGTTTTGATTAGGAATGCTTCAACTCCAACTTTTGTCTTATTTTACACATATTTGGCGGTAATATCTCTTAATTTTCTTAGACTTTTTAATTCACCCATGTAACTAGCCTTAGGTTGGTGACCCCCAAAACGGACGGTCTTAGGGCACCGGGTAAGAAAATACCCCAAGGACTTAAGAACTCGAGCAAACAAGGCCACAAAACTAAGAGTTTTTATTGATTATATGGATCACTTTTAGGCGTAAATACTTATGTTGTACGAGATACAAATACCCAGCTTAATCAAAGGATTTTTAATAAGTATATATTTTCTTTTTTTTTATAAGACATAAGAATCTTTGTTTTTGAATCCAAAGTGTGTAAGTGTATAAAGTACGCATATTTCATCAAGGTAAAAATCAAGAATATATTTTTTAAATTTTTCTTCTTAACCCTAGAAATCAAACAAATAATCTTATTTTGACCAAGTATAAGAAATCCTAATTATGATCTCTTATTCCTTAAAATTAACTTAACTTTTTTTACAAAAATAGGTAAAAATATTGTTTTCCTTTTCAAAAAAATTTTAAAAAAGATTTTTTTTTAATTTATATCAAAGAAAACCTATGTTAGAATCCTCCTCCATTCCTATCTCATTCATTGTCCTCAATGTATGAATAAATGCATATATGCATGAAAAAAAAGAAAAGGAAGGAAAAATATTACCTCAAGGTGGTGGCTCCAGTGATGGTCGGATTGGGGCAAGCGTTGCTGCCCACTCTAAATGATGTGGAGTTTTAAGGAATACACATTTGATGACCTTTTTCCTATTTACATTGTTATTATCCCCTATTTGATTAGGATAATGCAAGACCTTAACATGAAAATCATCCTGTTTATATGACCATGGAATTATAATGGTCTATATCTAGGTTCAATAATGGAATGTGATTTGGTGGAGTGTTTGATTTGGACTCAAGAGTGAAAGGTTCGGGAACCAATACAGACTTGGGAATATGACTTAAATCAAGTTTAGGTTCGAGAATCAAATTTGATTCAAAAGTTGGTCCAAATCAAAAAATTAAAATTCATATTCATTTTCTAACATTGAAATATGACTTTCCAAAATAGGCGGTTCATGTTCTAGATTTATAGGCACGGGAACCAATGTTAGCCCGGGAATGTTGTCCAAATTGGGTAAGGATATCAGAGTCAATCTACGTTCGAAAATTGAAACTGAATCACAAAGTTGGCGATTGAGGTCACATTCACAATCAAGTTCAATTTTCTTGAAGTGAAAACTTGCCAATTTGTCAAATATTGGGGATGGTCAAGTTCAAGGTGGTGTGATGAAATTGAATCTTGAATTGTGTTATTTCCAAAACATCATAATTCGTGCGTCTAATCAATTTGGTTAGAGGGATGGTCAAAATTGGGTAGGGAGAGTTTTTTCATTTGTAACATTAATTATGTGAAAAACACCTAGAGAGGGGGGGGTGAATAGGTGTTAATGCTAATCAAGAAACTAAATGCACTAAATGCGGAAGCTTAAACAAATATTGCAACACACTTAATACAACCAACAAGTGTAGCCGAATTCCCCGTGAAGGGCTCTGGACTAACTCCTCTTGATTCCCCTAGATAAGGGTTGAGGTGCTATATGAAGCTTTGTGGTTAAGTATAAGTGAGGCACACACACAAGCAAGCCAAGCATATAAAGATGAACAATATGAAACAATGCAGGCACAATACAAGTATGAATGATATGGCAATATGAATAATGCAATGCACAAAGTAAAGAGAGAGAGAGTTAGAGAGACAATGGATCAAGCGCAAACACAATGATATGTTCCGAGGTTCGAACCCCTAGCTCTACGTCCCCGCCTTCACCGAGAAGGATTTCTAATCCACTATCTTGTCCACCGAGGACTCCCACCGAGGGAACCTTCACCGAGAAGGATTTTACAACAAGAGAGTACCGAACTCCTCTCTCAAACACCGCCTCACAACCGAGGGGTAGGCCCGTAACCAAACAACAACCAACACCTCTACCGAAGAGGGTTTACAAACCAAACTCCCCTCTCACTAGAGGGAGCAAACCACAAGCCTCAACCTCTACCAAAGAGGGAGCAAACACCAACCCAATACAACAACCTCAACCTCTACCAAAGAGGGAGCAACACAAGAAATCAAGGTTTTACAACAAGTGGTATGTCTCAACCACAAACCTCTTTCCTTTTTCCACAAACAAAGATCCTAAATAGAATAGGATAGAAGAAAAGCTCAAGTGTGGAAAAACTAAGTGTTTTGATCAAAGAAATACTCTTGGGAAAATACCAAATAGATATTGAAATGAAGAACAATAAACCAATTTCCCAAAACCTATTTCCTTTGAAAATAACAAAACACTTAAAACAAACAAAATGAATCTTTTTGCTCTTTAAACTCTTTGAAAACTTCTTTTTAAAACCAGAGAGTAGGGAAAAACTTAGCAATGAAAATCCTGGCCAAAATCCTAAAGAAATGGGGTTTATATAAGCCAAACAGAAAACTAGCCGTTAAGCTGATTTGGCAGCCTGACAGGCTTGCGGTCGACCGGCCGGTCGACCGCCAACGGTCAGAAATATGACCGTTGGGGCATACGGTCGACCGCACGGCCTACCACCCAGATACAGAGAGCAGACTTCTCTGCTCCGGTCGACCGCTCGGTCGACCGCCCAGATACAGAGAGCAAGGCTTTCTGATCCGGTCGGCCGACCGGCCGACCAGCCCACTGTGCCAGCAGACGTGCACAGGTCTGTTCACGTCGGTCGACCGCCCAGTCGACTGGCATGGCCTGTCAGCACAGTTCTGGGTCAGAAACTGGGTCAGAAAAACATGTTAAAATTCTTTTATCTCTTCTAAAAATGTCATAAAAATTGTTTTAACATTTTATATTGAAATACAAACTTGTGATAAAAATTTCAAGACAATATTAAACATTTGGAATCATTTTTGTGTCTTGCAAATTTTATCAAAAAAACAAACTGTATTTTATCAAACTTGAATTTTTCAATACATGAATAAGATAGTCAAAATAAGTTTGTATAAGTCATGTAAGCATGTATGTATATAGAGCACATCTAATATACATGAAAACAAAGTAAACTTGTTTTGATCAATCTATTCATGAAAACCAAATCCAAAAACATAAAACGTGTGTGTGTTGTGCACTTGAACATATCAACTATACTTATCTTTACACATGGATCTAAAGTACACTAAACACTAGGATACCTAAGTCTTCTTGACGATCTTCATATTCAAGTCGACTCGGTCCAAAACACCGTGATCCAACGAGCAAGGCTATGTATCATCTTGACGCTCGGGCTCAGGAATCACCAAGTGAAGGCTTCCAAACTCCTCTTTTTGAAGCAATCACCAACTAATATCTTGTTACATGATCTGAAACTAAAATCACAAGATTATTAGTAAACATAACTACATGAGTTAATCATCATCAAAACTAGAGAGGAAGGCCTCCGGGCCAACAATCTCCCCCTTTTTGATGATGACAAAACTCATGGAGTTATATATGCATGGATTAAAGTTAAGCTTCAAAGAAGCTCCCCCTTAACTCATGCATAAACAAATAAACAATAAATATGCAATGAATGACAATGCATAATCATGCATAAACAATAAAAGGCTCTAGATACCAATGAAATGTTCAAAAACAAAACATGCTCTAGAAACCAATTAAAATTAAACTAAATTAAACTTAATATATGCAAAACATAAATATGCATATATAAAACTCAAAATCTTTCTCCCCTTTTTGTCAATCATCAACAAAGGGGTACAAACCAAAACAAAACAAAACAAAATCTTCTCCCCTTTTTTAATACAAAGAAACAATCATCAATAAGGGGTAAAAGCAAAACCAAATCAATAATTTTTCTCCTTTTTTTTGTTCGAAACAATGAATCAATAAAGGGTTAATAAAAACAATGTTCTCCCCTTTTTGTCTAAAACAAAAATAAAACCAAAACCAAATAGGGGTGACAATCAATTAAGGTACCAATTGAAAATATGTCAAAGTAGCATCTTGATACCAATTGAAAGTAAACATAGATCAATAAATAAATGGTATATGCGATATACATTCATGAAGAGGAAGATGTGAAGCTTCCCTACATAGATACATTACATGAAGGAGGGATGACAAGCCTAATTCACATAACGTAAAATATGCAATGTATAAGAGGAGATGTGAAGCTCCCCCTACACACGTGTACCACATAAAGAAGAGATGTCAAGCTCCTCAATATAAGATACACTCAACATGAATCTATATGTAGAAGAGATGTTAAGCTCTCCTTGCATATAGGCAATACAAATCAAAACTTTTGTATATATCTTTAAACAAAATTTTGAGATACCAATTTAAAACATTCAAATAAACATCTTGATATCAAAAGAGAGTATTTTTTTTTTAAGTATATGATATCAAATGAAATGACTATTTTCTATCATAAAGTAAGGGAGTGAAAATACAAATACCAATTGAAATATGAAAATCGAATTTCTCCCCTTTATGAAATACCAACAAAACACATGCATAAGCTTGTATAAGAAACCAATTGAAAATTGAATCAATTGAAACAAAGTTGAAGCTCAAGCTATAGCATAAACAAATATATATATGTATGAAAAATTTAATACCAATCGAAATTGATACTATTGAAATTGAAAGTATACATACATACAAACATATATGAGTATACAAGAAAGATCAAAATTGATACCAATTGAAATAATTTCAATGACACCAATTGAAACAACAATAATCATCAAGTGTATACATCATATAACTACCACCCAATCATGTTCAAAAATGATTTTCAATATAAGGCATACATGAGCATGATCGCCCATCCATCCGCCCGTTGATGGTAGGGGTTTTCAAAAATAGATTTGAAAATTGAAGTATGTTTGAAAAACTCTACCAAAATGAAGAATACGAACTAGTTATATGAAAAATTTGTAAACTAGTACGAAATCCTTCAAGCAAGAAATAAAACAAAATTTTTCATGAAACATGAAATCCACATGATAATCAACACTCTAAGCCAATTAAACATAAATATGACTCATGAAAACAAAACACATGAGTAAAAAATAAATGTGAGTGTACAAATACAATGTGAAGATCATAATTATGAAAGATGGACAATAAGCTCAATATTCCTTGAAACATGAAAACATGAAAATCATCAATACTATTTAATCTTCAAGGTATATGTATGTCCTATACAAACTAAAGTATACATACATATCCAAACACAACGAGTCCACAAAGATATAAGCATGAAGGCACGTGGCTCAAAGGATGTATATGTATAACAATAATTTGGATAAAATGGACATATACATGAAGTTAAACATATAAACATAAAACAATTCCAAAAAGGGAATACAAGTTTAAAATGCATGAATCATCAAAACTAGACTATACTAGCACATCTAATTGGTTCAAATAAGCATTCAAGCTCAAACATATATAGATTTATTTGTGGCCCACTATATGCACAAATATATACCTAGTCTTAATGAAAATTAACATTTAAAACATATATTCAAAGCATGAAGCATCAAACGGGATATAAATCAACATGAAAATCATAAACATGATTATTTTAAAAATCCACATGTTATTAAACCTATGATAAACATGATAGCTAAACAAAGGTGAGAACACTAAAATAATGGTCTATATTAAACATGGGTGTCTCAAAAGGGCTATACATGCATGTCAAGGATCTAATAAACATGGCATTATCATAATAATCTATAAACAATAAAACATGTTATAAACAATGAATATGAAAAGTATGTAAATAAACGGGAGTAAAGGATTGTCACCAAAACCGAAGAAGCAACTCTCCTTGTCTCCAAAACATGGTGGTCTTCCCACCAAACCTTCCCTTGAAAGTGATGCATCCAAATGGTAATCTTTAGGCTCGGAACGCATCCACTCCAAGGTGCCGCTACTCTCACATCATGTGAGAGCCCACACCTACATCATAAACAAGAGGGGTGGTCTTTGGTACCCACAACTTTTTGAGTCCATGGGGGTTAGTATCATTCCTAACCCAAACAAACATATTTGCTAAATTAGAAACATGTATACGATCAAAACAAAATTTAGCAAGGTGGCCCTTACGTCCACAATGTGTACAAGTGTACACATGAGCATACATAGTGTGATGGTGTCCGTGAGGAGCATGTGTATGCCGTGGGGGTGTGCATGCATAATAGATGGAACTTATTTCTTTCGAAACAAAGTTTTCAAACGTGTATGGCCCACTACACATTGGCTCAAAGTGGAGCCCAAACAATCAACACTCTTCTTTAAAACATTTATATCATTTTTAATCAAAAAAGAAGTGGAGCATGCAAGAGGTGATCTAGGTGAAACTACCCTAGCATGGCAAACATGAGAAACAATATCATTTTTCAAAGATTTATTTTTATTTAAACAAATTTCTAATTCTTTTGAAATAAAATTAATTTCTCTTTTTAAAGAATCATTATCTTTTAAAATAAAATCTACTTTTGAAGACAAAAACTCATTTTTCTTCAAAAATGTTTCACAATCATTTTTATTTTTCAAAAAATTATTTTCCTTTAGTGCAAGGTCTAGTTGAGATCTCAATGAATCCCTTTCATTATAGACCTCAACTTTCTCTTGCAAAATCTTGTTAAGTCTAGAATGCAAACTTTTATTTTCTTTTTCAATTCCTACACTTTTCTTTTTCAAAATCTTATATTTTTCAATCAATTTTTCACACACAATAGATAATTCTTCATTTAAGGCATGGGAATCAATATTATCATCACATGAAGAACTAGCACTATCATCACAATCTAAGTGGGATTCCGATGTACCTCAAGGGAGTCATTCCTTGGACCGTATAGCATTGTTGTGGCTCGGATTCATCTCCACTAGATTCCTTCTCGTGTTGGATTGTCATTTGAAGCTCGGAGGTGGTGATGGTTGTCAACTTGTTCCACACTGCAAAGGCGGAATCAAGGTTAGAAACACGCATAAGATAATCTTTAGGAAGTGTGCTTCTAATATCCTCAAGGGTTTGTGCATTGGCCCATATATGGTGCTATCACTAAGATAGGATTCCTTGGTAATGGCAAGGTGAACCTTATATCCTAGGGTTTGTAGGTAAATGGACATCTTAGTCTTCCAAACAACAATGTTGGAAGGGTCAAACATAGGTGAGGTCATGAAGTTCATGGGTCCAAACTATATGTGTGCAAACAAGCAAGTGTGCAAATGCAAATGATAGACTAGCAAACAAGGATCTCACTACTAGGATGTTAAGCCTAAAGTATCAGGAGCGTTGGCTCTGATACCAATTGAAAAACACCTAAAGGGGGGGTGAATAGGTGTTAATACTAATCAAGAAACTAAATGCGCTAAATGCGGAAGCTTAAACAAATATTGCAACACACTTAATACAACCAACAAGTGTAGCCGAATTCCCGTGAAGGGCTCTGAACTAACTCCTCTTGATTCCCCTAGATAAGGGTTGAGGTATTATATGAAGCTCTTGTGGTTAAGTATAAGTGAGGCACACACACAAGCAAGCCAAGCATATAAAGATGAACAATATGAAACAATGCAAGGCACAACACAAGTATGAATGATATGGCAATATGAATAATGCAATGCACAAAGTAAAGAGAGAGAGTTAGAGAGACAATGGATCAAACGCAAACACAATGATATGTTCCGAGGTTCGAGCCCCTAGCTCTACGTCCCCGCCTTCGCCGAGAAGGATTTCTAATCCACTATCTTGTCCACCGAGGACTCCCACCGAGGGAACCTTCACCGAGAAGGATTTTTACAATAAGGGAGTACCGAACTCCTCTCTCAAATACCGCCTCATAATCGAGGGGTAGGCCCGTAGCCAAACAACAACCAACACCTCTACCGAAGAGGGTTTACAAACCAAACTCCACATCTCACTAGAGGGAGCAAACCACAAGCCTCAACCTCTACCAAAGAGGGGGCAAACACCAATCCAATACAACAACCTCAACCTCTACCAAAGAGGGAGCAACACAAGAAATCAAGAGTTTACAACAAGTGGTATGTCTCAACCACAAACCTCTTTCCTTTTTCCACAAACAAAGATCCTAAATAGAATAGGATAGAAGATAAGCTCAAGTGTGGAAAAACTAAGTGTTTTGATCAAAGAAATACTCTTGGGAAAATACCAAATAGATATTGAAATGAAGAACAATAAACCAATTTCCCAAAAACCTATTTCCTTTGAAAATAACAAAACATTTAAAACAAACAAAATAAATCTTTTTGCTCTTTAAACTCTTTTGAAAACTTCTTTTTAAAACCAGAGAGTAGGGAAAAATTAGCTCTGAAAATCCTGGCTAAAATCCCAAAGAAATGGGGTTTATATAGGCTAAACAGAAAACTAGCCGTTAGGCTGATCTGGCAGCCTGACAGGCTTGCGGTCGACCTGCTGGTCGACCGCCAATGGTCAGAAATATGACCGTTGGGGCATACGGTCGACCGCACGGCCGACCGCCCAGATACAGAGAGCAGACTTCTCTGCTCCGGTCGACCGCTCGGTCGACCGCCCAGATACAGAGAGCAAGGCTCTCTTATCCGGTCGGCCGACCGGCCCACTGTGCCAGCAGATGTGCACAGGTCTGTGCACGCCGGTCGACCGCCCGATCGACCGGCATGGCCTGTCAGCACAGTTCTGGGTCAGAAACTGGGTCAGAAAAACATGTTAAAATTCTTTTATCTCTTCTAAAAATGCCATAAAAATTGTTTTAACATTTTATATTGAAATACAAACTTGTGATAAAAATTTCAAGACAATATTAAACATTTGGAATCATTTTTGTGTCTTGCAAATTTTATCAAAAAAAACTGTATTTTGTCAAACTTGAATTTTTCAATACATGAATAAGATAGTCAAAATAAGTTTGTATAAGTCATGTAAGCATGTATGTATATAGAGCACATCTAATATACATGAAACAAAGTAAACTTGTTTTGATCAATCTATTCATGAAAACCAAATCCAAAAACATAAAACGTGTGTGTGTTGTGCACTTGAGCATATCAACTATACTTATCTTTACACATGGATCTAAAGTACACTAAACACTAGGATACCTAAGTCTTCTTGACGATCTTCATCTTCAAGTCGACTCGGTCCAAAACACCGTGATCCAAGGAGCAAGGCTATGTATCATCTTGACGCTCGGGCTCGGGAATCACCAAGTGAAGGCTTCCAAACTCCTCTTTTTGAAGCAATCACCAACTAATATCTTGTTACATGATCTGAAACTAAAATCACAAGATTATTAGTAAACATAACTACATGAGTTAATCATCATCAAAACTAGAGAGGAAGGCCTCCGGGCCAACATTATGTTGACCAAATGACTCATTTGTACTTCAAACTTATTCGTAGATTGAGTAAAATCATTTTGGGACTGAATCAATCCATACTCTTTTCTCTTCTTGTTGTGGTGCGACTTGAAGAATAGAGTAAAGATCTTAAATTTGAAAATTTTGTGGGAGAATTGAGTCCGTCATGTTTTAGAATTATCGCTCGGACTCATGCAAGGCTTCTAGACTCTTTTCTAACTCAGAATTTTCTTTTATGAGTTGATCTTGGCAAGGAATATAGGAACCTGAATGTTGGAACACTTAGAGGGGTGAATATGTAATACTAATCAAATGCAAATACTTGAAAATTTATAATGAATGATGTAAAGCGATCACTCAAAATAAGAATGAAGCTGAATTTCCTGTGAAGGGCTATGAACTTCTCCTCTTGATTCTTCTAGATGAGAGTTGAGGTGCTCAATTACTTTCTTGTTGAGATGAGTAATGATCGACAAAAAAGAATGAAAATAGAGTAAGTAAATGAAATAAAGAGGCAATACGATAATCACAAACAAGAGAGATTTATTTCAAGGTTCGACCCACGTTCTACATCCCCGCATTCACCACCGTGAAGGATTTTCCTATCCACTAACGGATCTTCCTCAAAGGGACCTCATAATAAGCAATTATAACCACTTGGAGTACACAACTCTCAACCCAATCCTCTATATAAGAGGTAGCACAAAGCCAATTTAGATTACAAGCTCTTGGTGTTCAAGAGCTCACAAACATTCTCTTACAACTCTCTTACAAATCCCTATAGAGTAAAAAGTAGATTTGAAGCTCAAGGATGTATGTGAGAGTAGAAATCAAAATAGAGAGAATATAAGAACAAAAAGCTCAATTTAAAACTTTGAAACTTAAAGCACAAAAGAAAAAACTTTGAAAATTTTTACTTTGAAAGCAAACTTGATTTTCAAGAGAATTTGTTGTGTTTTAAATCTAATTACAATGACCCTTTATATAGGCTATATAAAACATATTTAGAATTATTTACCAGGTCATAAGGGGAAAATTTTGACTCTCAGAATTCAAATCGCCACGTTTTAAAAAACATGTTAAAAATTAGAATTTGAAATCTGGCCGTTACTACCTTTCTGGCAGTCTGTTGGCTGATCGCCCGGTCGACCAGTCTTTTTTCAAAAAATATGACCGTTGCCTTCGGTCGACCATTTTTAACCGAGACCAAGGCCATTACAGTCGGTCGACATGTCGGCCGACTGCAGGGGATAGCGGTTGATCGGTCAGTCGATCGTGAATGGGCACCAATATGCACACCCCCTCAGCCAGAAGTTTGGTCGACTGAGCGGTCGACCGATCTGGCCTGTTACCGGAACGGTCGACCGCCCGGTCTACCGACCTAGGCCAAAACCAGTATCAAGGTGTATTTTGAAAATAAAAAAAATTTTGTAAATGTTTTTGTATGGGTTTTGATGGAGGAAAAACATGTATAACTAGGAGATACAAGTTCTATACCATAATAAAAATATTTGAGAAAATATGGAACATGTATCAAGACTAAACATGTCAAAACCCAATATAAAATAAACTGTACTTTTGAAAACATGCTTTGTGTGTGTGTATCTTTGAGCATCAAATCTATATTCTACACTTTAACAAACTAAGTTCTTATAAAGTTCTAAGTGACTATAAGAATTTTCAAGCGGGCTTCTCTGATAGCGACGTTGAGTGCTTTGAGCTTCAATTTCGTACTTGAGTACCCTTGAGCCATCAGCACCTTCTTCTAGAGGAAGAAGCCTATTAGATCTTCTTGAATCCTAAAACACACTTAAAATACTTAAACTTGATTAGTACTAAATAACTACACATATTTTGTTATCATCAAAACGCAAAACATGTGATTGTAACCTTTGGGCCAACAGAAAAGGTGGTTGGCAATATGACTCGGGGGGAAGTGTATCCCCACTGACTCGGTGAAGAGTGAAGATGATTGTTCCAGTCTTATTCATAATATTGGGGCTGGAGCATATGTTGAGTCAGATAAAACTAATCTGGTATATTTAGTTGGTTAAAGTTATGCAATGTCGGGTTGGTGATATCCGAGTCAAAAGAGGCCGGGGTAAAATATGGATTACTATTAAAGTTGAAAAAATTCTGATTATAATCCATTTCACACAAACGATGACAAAAACAAATAAACAACTAAATAGAAAAAATCTAGTCTATGTTAGGGTAGACCTTAGACCTAGACGACTCCTAACTGGTTGACTGTTCGGGAGAGGTATATTGGAGCAGTCTGGCTACAGGTTAATCGTCAGGTAGGGTAAAACTCAGTGAAAGGTATCTGTGTAGAGCAATGAGCCTTATTACGCCAAATCACTAGTTTTCAAGAACTTGTCTCTTAATCCTCAACCTGAAACACTGATTTGGCCTGAGTCACACTCTAACAACTTTCTCTCGAGGTTAATCACCTATTGAGCCTGAGATGTTCCTAGGGCCAGTGTCTACTTGATTTTAGTTAGGCTTAGGTTAGTGAGTGAAGAGGTGATTTTTGTGTTAAGGAAGGGTAATGACTCTCTTACCTTATCTTGTTTATAGGTTTATCCCTTAATTCGTTTTAGTGCACGTGTGCATGTATATAATTAAAAATAATACTCAAGTAATATTTTATACGAGTTGTTTCTTAACTACATGTGATGCAAACTAACTTTTGCTCCAACACTCTTTAACAGTAATAAAAATGTAACAAAATTTGAAGAGTGTCCTAAATGCAAGTCTAATCATTTTTTAACATTAACAACTAATTGATTACTGTTGACTTAAAAGCAATATGCAAAATAATATAATAGGAAAATTAAGTAGCTGCAGAAAATTACTATTTGCAATTCAAGCAACCTGTAAGAAAGAACTGTTAGTAGTTCTCCTTGTTTGCCACGTAAACTTGACTTTGGCCGCGTTTTTGCGGCAATACTAAGGGTCCCAGAGCTCTTTTCTCTAGAGTAGAGGCACATGGTTGTTATGTGTTCTACAGCAGTTTATTTTCTAAAATCAGTACTTGCACGTAAAAATAGATAAGAAAGTTTAACCGTTAGTAAACTAAAAAGTTTTGTTGTCCCTCCCCGGCAATGACGTCAAAATTTGATCGAGGTTAAACCTGTATGATTGCCAAAAAGAATACAAAGAATATGAAAAGTGTATGTGATTAGTTTTGAGTCTGAATCTTTCGCAATTTAATCGCTATAGTAAGAGCTAAACGGGTCAAACCTCAGAGAGAGATGCGATGGAAGCTTTTCAGTAATATTGTCTTCTTATTATCTTCTCTGTTTAAAGAACTTAGAAAAGAAAGGATGAATTATATATGGATAAAGAATTAAACTAAAAAAGAGTTCACAACTTACTAATAATCAACAACCATACTTGCTAATGCTAGATAGATAATTACTTTACTTCAAACCCTAAACATGATATTCTATTATAAAATCAAGTGAGATACATAGGAGGGAAACTAGGGTACGAGTTGAAATAGCATTGTTGACACTCTGAAAAGGCAAAACTCTCGGACAACTCTTCAATCGATCTGAACGATATCTAACTTGTAGACATTTATAAAAGACAAGTTGCAGACAAGCTGACGACCAGTTTTTTCCCATCTTCGAGGGACAAAGCAACGACTTGGATTCAACTGATCTAGTGAAGTAGACAGTAAGCCGAGAATGCTTATGAAGAGGCCAAAGCAGGCCTATGAAGCTAAGCCTGATCAACACCTAGCCTCACATGAGCCCAAAAGAGAGCTAACTTCACTAAAAGGTCGAAGCCACTAGCTTCACATGAAGCTTCAATCAGCCCCACTGAAAGCTAACTTTAAGCTTTGCTAGAAGCTTTCTCACCTGCTTCGCTGGAGATGGAGTGGTTCAGCTCTGCTCTGACTAACTCCTAGCTTCGTCTGAAGCTTTGAGTATAACTTCGCCTGAAACTTTTTAAGATGAGCTTCGCATGAAACTCTTACTTATCTCCGCGATGAGCTTTATCAGGTCATCAATTAACCGTTTTAAAATCCCACGAGGGATTAATGGGTGAACCCCGCTACTTTAGCGGGTTAATGCCACTTTAAGTGGGAGGTTACACCCGCTCACTTCATCCCACATTAAGTGGAGACGATTAAGCCACAATGGCTTTAAATAGTTCACGCGAACCTCCCAACTTCGCCTGAGCTTACATTTAGCCTCACGGTAAGACAATTTTGAGCCTCGTACGAAGCTAAAGGACTGATTCAGTCTTGCTGAATTCAAGGAGCAGTTACACCCCTATTTTTGATATAAATAGCCCCTTGCACAATGGAAGAAGATCTGAAAAATTAGGAGAAATCCAAGAGAATGGGTGTCCTCTTACTTTCAAAGCTTCCAAAAGCCTCAGAGACTCAACTCTTTTCCATTCAGTGTCTCAACACGCCTTCTATCTTCAGATGATTTTTAGAACCAAGCGAGAAAGAAATTCTCTCGAGAAAGCTTGACCACCCGACCGATTGCAACGTCAACGGGATAAAATGATTGTGCGCTGATCAGATTCCCACTGGCATACTTTCCCAAAATCTCAGAGGAGATCTACATATAATTTTCTTTTCTTTCTTTAAAAATTACTTGTAATTTTACTCCTCAATCCATTTTTGTAAGTTTTCCCCCGATAAATCTCAATGGAAAACAAGCACTAACTAAAATGTAACATTATAATATCATGATTTTCAGTCAAGTATAAAGTAAGAAAGATCATTAGAAAGTACAAGCAAATCTTTAACCCTAACACTTATTAAAATTGAATATTAAAATATCAAGATATTTATCAAGTATAGATTAAGAAGAGCAATTAAAAAGTGTTTAAACTAGTTGCTTATCATAATGAGTCTTCAAGAATAAAGATTTGAGTAGGCATGCATATGATCTAATCTGGTTATCTGCTAGACATTAGATGTGATGGTTGTGATATCTTAGCAAATCATGAGAAAATATCTAGCCACTCATGGTAAACATGGCAAGCAAAAGAAATAAAAAAATAAAAAATAAAGAAAAAAGCAAAGTTAAAAACAACCAAAGATATGAGAAAGGTATAACCCTATTTATTGATTGTCACGATCAATTACAAGACTTGTCTTCCTCCTCGTACAAAAATTTATATAAAAATTTAGAAAGAAAAAAGGTCTAAAGAAAACCCTTTGATCTCTGATGTGAGATGAGAGATTATGAGAGACTTAACTCTTCAAATAGACCTCAAAACTAATGGATACAAATTAGAAAGTTTCCTAATTCAATACGGAAATTCAATCCTGCAGCAAGTTGGCATGTTAATCACTGAATATGACTCATCAAATGGCTGAATTGGACATAGTTAAATATAAGATATGTAGCCCTTTAAGTTTTCTTTCTGTAGCATCTTGAATCATCAGATTTGAAAATATGTAGAGAAGGTTATGATCTGAATACTAAAAGGTGTACAGTTTGAATATAAGTCTAAATTGATTTTGAAATCCATTTAATTTGAATTATCCTCTTTATTCCTTGTAAAATTAGCTTTATTCTATTCATCTTATAGAATTTTATTTTTTGAATTTGAATTTGAATTTAGGAGATGAAGACTAATTTTTCCTTTTTTGAATTCAATTTAATTTAAAATCTAACTTTAGATAAGATAGAAGTTTCTTTTACTCAATATCTCATTTTTTTAATTGAATTTCAACGCACCATAAGCAAAAAGAGAGTTAATAGCATTAATTAATAAAAGTATGATTAAGGATATATGTGTAAAAGTGATGACAAAAATGTAATTTTAGAGTATAATCACACCCCGCAACTATCTTTTGATCGTCCTCGAGCAAAACTGAAAAAGAAAAATTTAAACTAAATTAATCTAACCTAACTCACTTTCATAGGGATTACGGTTGCACTTAGTACGTGCAAAAAGCCTTAAACCTCGAGGTTACCCCTAGAGGACGAGTGTTATCTCGTGAGGGTTTTCAGTGAATTACACCCACAAAATTCATAAAAAGATAAAATTAAAATATTAGTATTTTTGAAATACCATTTTTTTAAAGAGAAGAATATTTGAAATAATTTTTGAGAAAATCAAGTAATCTATAAGTCTTAGAATTATTAAATTATTCATTCCGATTCTTAGTCTCGATGCAAAAATTTTATTATCAATTTAGGTTAGAATTAAAACTGAAGTTCTCACTTAGTCTACTATTTTTCTCTAAGTCATATGCATCTTTGAGACCATGAGTTTTTTTTTACTTGAGATTCTTTAACTTCAACTCTCATGCCTTATATATTTATTACTTTTTTTGTAAGAAGTTCAAAGTATTACCACTTCGTTTTTAAGCATTTGTTTTTTTCTTAAATATATATAACTCATCTAATTTTCTTTTGCGTAAGTATGAAGGCTTCTTGAGGCCCTAATACCTAACTAATTGATTATTAGATGTGTTAATATATATATGATATTTTTTTCTCTTTTTTTTCAAACTTACCTAATTACCTTTCGCGTAAGTACTAAGTCTTTCTCAGGTCAAAGAACCTAGCTAATCAATAATTATATTTGTTTATTTTATATATATATATATATATATATATATATATATATATATATATATATATTATATATATATATATATATATATATATATTCTAAGGCATACTAGTCATTGTTTCGAATTCCAAGTGTGTAAGCGTACAAAGCATGCATATTCATTAAGGTAAAAATATCAACATTAAATTACATTTTCAATTTTTTCTCCTAAACCTAAAAATCAAACAAACAATCTTATTTTGACCAAGTGTTAATAAATCCTAATTATGATTTTCCTATTCCTTAAAGTTAACTTAACTTCTTTTAAAAATAAATTAAAATATTATTTTCTTTTTCAAAAAATTTATAAAAGAAAAACATTATTAGTAAACCTACCTATGTTAGTATGTTAGTAAACTATCCCCCATACCTATGTCGTGCATTGTCCTTAATGTTGAATGAAATGCATGAAATAAAATATAAAAGATGTACACCTATACAGCTGTTTAGATCTATTCCCTCTAGCCCGCATTCCATCATTCCAATGTGTCATCTTTAGTGGTGAAATTGGAGAGTTCAATCTTTTTGTCATTTTAGCTCTCATCCTCTTCAACTTGTTCATCACTTTTCTCTTCCTCTTTCTCTTTTTCTTTCCACTACTCTTTACAAATTCATCCTCATTATCACACAATATGATTGGTGCAACATGAATTCCTAGAAATATAAGCTCATCCTCATATATCTCCTTAAAACTTGAATTAACTATATCTTTTGGAGGTATGTAACTAACCAAGTCATCCCTAATCGAATCATCCAAACAGTTAAGTTCATCTTCAAAAAAGTTTTCAAAACTTTTGTCAATTTTAGATTCTTGATAATTACACCAAATTATAGGATAAGATGTAAAAGATAATAGAGTGGGGTGAGAATAGTCATGAAAATTTGAAAAAGAGGTTGATAGATGGAAAGATGGTCTTGACCTATCCAATGAATTGTAAGCAAATGAATTTAGATAGGCCATGGGTATTCTCCATCAAAAATTGATAGAATCGTGGGAAAACTTACAAAAAGGGTAGAGGAGCGAAATTACAAGTATTTCTTTGCAGGAAAAAATTACAGATAGATCTCCTCTGAGATTTCTGGGGAAATGTGCTGGTAGGAATCTGATCAGCGCGCGATCACTTTATCCCTTTGACGATGCATTTGATCAAATGATCAAGATTGCCTCATAATAAGACTCCCTTCTCACTTGGTTCAGAGAATCAGAGAACAGAAGATCAGTAGAGTCCTTTTACTAGGAATTCTGCTCTTTTCAAGCCTATCTCCTCTCTACCCAAGGATGTCCCTCTTTTCTCCTCTTTTTTTTTGTTTGTCTCCGCAGGGAGCTATTTATAACCAATGTGGGGTGTAACCGCCCCCTTAAATTCAGCAAAGCTGAATTAGTCATTAGTTCGCGCAAGACTCGCAAATAGCCTTGCCGCGAAGCTTCTTGCAAGCTTCTGGCGAAGCTAGAGGGTTCGTGCAAACGTCCTCATGCCGTTACGGTTTAGTTGTCTCCACTTAATGTGGGACGAAGTGGGCGGGTGTAACCACCCACTTAAAGTGGCGTTAATCCTACTAAATTAGTAGGGTTCATCCATTAATCCCTCGTGGGGTTTTGAAACGGTCAATTTGATGACTAGGCAAAGCCCACTGTGGAGCTAGATAATGTGGAGCTAGCTCATAACTTTAGGCGAAGTTACTTTCAGAGCCTCGTGCAAAGCTAAGACTCAGCCCATAGCGGAGCTATGACTTAGCTAGGGATAGAGCTTCTAGCGCGAAGCTCTTGGATCAGTCTCCAGCGGGGCTAAACGGGAAGCTTCATGCGAAGATGATAGTTTAGCTTCAAAGCGAGGCTATCAAGTTTAGGCGAAACTTTTAGTTTCATGCGGAGCTACAAAGCTTACCTTGGGGTTATGCCCAGGCTAAGTATTAAACTAGCTTAGCGTATTAGGCCTGCTTAGGTCTCTTCAAATGCAACTTTGGCTTACTATCTGCTTTATTGGATTAGTAACATCCATATTGCTGCCTCATTTCTGGTCATCAGCTTGTCCTCGACTTATCTTTTCTAGATGTCGATAAGTTAGACGTCGTTCACACCGGTTGAAGATGAATGCGAGAGTCCTGTCTTTTTCGAGTGTCAACAAGACCTCCTTCAAAGTTTTCGTGAATCTGTAAAGGAATGGTTCAGATTTCAAAATGCTTTGAACTACAGTGATTGACGATATGTGAATGTGAAAGTCGCCTTGGTTGTTGAGTTCAATTTTACCTTTAGCCCCGCTTTCGGGTTGGAATAGGTTCGCCAAGGAATTGACAACCCGCTTCCGTGTAGCTTCGCGCTTCTAGGTATCTTCGCCTTTGGGCTTCCTGAAGTAGTTTCGCTTCAAATCGGATTGGAATGTGAGCATTAGCCTCGCGCCCGCTGTGCTGGAGCGCCGTTCTGTTCCTGAGTCTAACCGCTTTTGCGAGTTACAAGGGGAATTGCTCCTTCTTTCAAGGTTTGAATAACCTCCCTTACATTTACGAGGGAGATTATTCCCTTTCTCTGAAGTTCAAAATAACTTCGTGTGCATTCCCGAGGGAGATTATTCCCTTTCTCAAAATCAAGCACTTGAATGCTTTAACTTCGCCAGTACTCTCAAGCTTGAAGTGGGGTAGCGGCGTAGTCAGGCCACGAGGCCTATAAATAGGACTCTTATAGTCCTTCTCAGAGAAACATACTCCTCTCTTTTTAGGAGGTTTGTTTGTGACCCCTCCCCATTGCTCAAGCAAGGAGACTGAGGTCCCTGAAGTAGTGAGGACTCTTACTTTGGTTATTACTCGATCAAGAACTGGTGAGCCTCGGCCATCCAGTGACCTCAAAGAGTTTATCTCCCTTAATTTTCTTAGCCTTATCAGCTATCTTAGGGATTAAATTCCCTTGGTCTCTATATTTGGCTGACTTTCAGAGAAGGGTTTTAGCCCTATTTTCAAGCTTCTCGGTGAAGCTAGCATTCTTGCCTGATCAAACAAAGGATCTTTCCACGCGAAGTCCCTGTTAAATCTGCCATATAGACGAGGTTTAAGACTTGGCCTCTTCAAGGTTGAGCCAGTCTTGCCATATAGGTGGGGTCAAGACAGCGCCCTTCCCGGCCAGTCTGGCTTAGCCATATAGGCGAGGCTAGGACTTGACCTTTCTTAAAGCTTTTTTGGCCTAGCCGTCTAGGCGGAGCTAAGCCTTGGCTTTTGTTAGGCCGGTTTGCCGTGCAAGCGAGGCTATCCTCTGCTTAGCTGAAATCCATCTTCAAGGCACAACTGGGCTGTATCTGGATAGCTTCGCCCAAAGAATAAAACTCTGACTTAGCATTTTGTCTCTTCCCATAAAACTTTAATTAATGCTAACTTGTTTCTTGTTTGCATTGAAGTGCACTGTGCTCCTCATTTTTTTATCTTGATGAAAGAGAACCAAAACTTGCCCCTTGATTTTCAAGTTGAAGTTTTGATCTTAAGCAGAAGGAACATACTGGAGCAGCTGATGTGCGTTCCAAGAAGAGGCTGGCGGTCGCTTATCCAAGATGATCCACTTCGAGAAGGGGCTGGTATTCGCTTATCCGAAATGATCCATCTCGGGAAGGGGCTGGTAGTCGCTTATCCGAGATGATCCACTTTGAGAAGGCGGACGTCACCAGTAAGGTCTCAGATCCTTCCTTTGCCAATTTTGTTTAAGGAAGATCCAACTTTCTGGTGACAACAAATCCCTTGCCAATTTTGATTATAGAAGATCCAGCTCCTTGATGGCAACCAATCTCTTGCCAATTTTCATCAAAGAAGATCCAGCTTCTTGATGACAAAATCTGCCAATAAGTAAAGGATTATGGCCTTGTGTGGGAGGAAGACCTTTCTTGTCCAGTTGGGATAGTTTATCGCCCTGAAAGTTGATAGGACAACTTTTTTTTGGTCTTTGAAGCAATGATTCTGTTGTATGAAAGATAATCTTAATGTACTAATGTATCTTCCCTTTTAAATCAATAAAAATTTTACTTTTTGCTTGTCTACCTTGTTTCCCTTCTTTTCACTTTGAATTTCAAAAGCAACTGGAATGGACTAGCGTAGGTAATTCTTTTTTCTAAGGAGGAAAGAAAAGCTCTTAACGGAGCTAAGCTTCCCGCGAAGCTGAGGACGAACTTCCAGCTAAGTCAGGAACGAGTTTCCAGCGGAGCTAGCACAAAATTTTCGTGAAGCTGCAGATGAGCTTTTAACGAAGTTACTCAAGTGTTATGCGAAGTTAACGCTGAACTTGGAGCGGAGCTAGCCCTCGGCAGGGTTGAAGCAAGGCTTCTCGGGAAGGGCGCTTAGGCGCCGTTTCAAATTAATTTGAAACGATCGCCTGTGCTCCTTTTGAGAAGGCAAAGTTAGACATTTTTATGTCCATAAAAGCCTGATAGGCTGAAAGAGAAGATTACCTTCTCTTAAAGCCAAATTTTCAGAGAGCGAAACTCTCTCTCTCTTTCTTCTTCTTCCTCAGTCGGATTTTCAAAACTTCATAGTTCTTTATGGCTCCCAAACAAGGAGCAGGGAAAGAGACAGTGACCTCTCCTCCTCCGGTCATCGAATGCCCCATTGTGGGTAGGGATTTTTCCCTCTTATCCAGAGATTTTCATCTCTTTTCGAAGCCATTTACTGGCTACCCTATGGTGAATCTGGAGTGATTCACTGTGATCCAGTAATCTCAGCGAGTCGCTCTCCTTTAATTTATCTTTGCCGAATTTTTAGGGGATTTAATTCCCCTTAATTTCTCAACTTGAAATTTAGAAACCAATGGTTTCTTCTCTCAGCTTCTATGCGAAGCTAGTCCTTGGAGCAGTTCACATTCTGTCAAATGACAGGATGCGAAGCTAGCTCTAGAGGTGTAGTTGGGAAGAGGACTTTAAAGTCCTTTGAACAGTTTTAGACACAAGTGTATTTTTAGCGAAGTTAGTCCTTGAGGCTTTTCCTCATTCTGTTCAGCGATAGAACGCGAAGTTAAGCTCCCGAAGCGAAGCTAATTACTTAGAGATTTTCTGTACTCTGCATTCGTGCAGGATGTGAAGCTGAGCTTCAGGGCGAAACTAATGCTGGGCTAGCTTCGTTCGGAGAGCGAAGCTATGTCTTAGCAATTTTCTTTTTTGCTTTAGCTTTTTCTCTTTTTTTGGGCTAAATGGACTAATATAGTTTATTTTGCTTTATAGTGCACTATACTCCGGGTCCTTTGAACAGTCTCTTTGGAACAGCCAGGGGATTGGATGGTAATATTAGCCTGCAATTCCAGGGGCAAGCCTCATTATTCAGTGAGCGAAGCGCTCTTGGCCGGGATGTCTGATTTACACCGGAGATCAGCGTACCATGAGAAGCATCTTAACTACTACTCCCCTTGAGGATTGTGACCGAAAAATTTATCGGAAGCCCGGCTTCATATTTGGGGACGCCGCTCCCGACACCGATCATCAGCTGCTGGCCGGGGAAGAGTAGTGGATATTTAATCTGGATGGCGAGAAGTATTACCTTCCATTTAGCAAGCGTCATTTCCCGTTGTCTTTCTTTCAATGCGTGACAAGGCCTCGGAAGATGAAATGGCAAGTGGCTCGGACCACTTACTCTGTTCATATGGAGAAATTGATTGCTGCGTCTCCTAGATATACAAGGGTAGGTTCTCCTTGCTGGATATTGGGTTCACCCTGGAAACGTTCTCCAAGACATCCCGGTGGGAGAAAATCCCGCTATGGCTCAAACGTTTGGAAATCAGTTCTTCAAAGTCCACGGCAACTATCCAGCAACTGATTTCAGAACCCCAGGCTGGATTCATCCCCCCAAGGCCTGGTGGAGGGACTTGACCCTATATGTCTTGGCCTATTTTGAAGAGGATCTGGAGAGGCTGGGACTTTACGAGGCTGTCACGGCAACCTGCTATGGCATTCAGATGAGTGTAGCGAACTTCTACGCCATCTTCGAATTATACTGTCCAGCTATAGGGACTTTCTTTATCCCTTTAGGCGAATTGGGCATGGCTTTGCACAAGATGTGGGAAGTCTCTGCTCTGCCAATGAGATCTCTCCCTTATGAAAAATATTTCCCATGCGAGGCGGAATTGGCACTTCTGGAGAAGCAGGAGCCGGCCTTGTTCAAGACTTACCGAGAGTTGATGTGCCATTTTTATATTTGCTCGAGTGCACATGGGGGCCATAATGGAGCTTCGAGTAGTTCGAATGGCTGGGGGAATTATTTGTTCCCCAACTTGAAAGATGCTCCTGAAGCGGCTCACTGCCCGGTTGCAGACGAGGATATTTTTCAGAGGATGTAAGAACTTTCCCAGGGTGATATAGTCTTGGAAGAAGATAACTATATCATGACAAGGGTGGTATTCTCAGGAGTTTCCATCATTAGGCTCGTCGACTGATGTTTCGGAAGGCACTTTTAGCCGGGTTTTTATCAGTTTGGTTGAAGAGACGTGTGGTGCCATCTCCTTCTAGCAACGATATTCTTTCGACTGTTTTATTGCTTGCCATTCGTTTAGTCCACGGTCGCTCCCTTGGACTTCTCCCGGCAATGGTATGTTGTATACAGCGGGGCCTTCGTGTATTGACGGAGGCTTTCTGCCGGCCACCAATGACGAAAAGGGGGAAGGACACTGTCTTGCCCCGTGACGGACTAAACCCCAGGATCAGCCTGCCATACAACTATTTGATGACATGATTCGCTCTTCACTGTCCTACTATTATTTAAGCAGGTGAAGAGCCTCCAGAAGGCGTTCGAATGGCGCTTCTTCGTCGATTTGAGGGATCTTCATGGTTACGGACCTATGTGGCCGTGGTCCGCAAGTTGCTGTGTCGGTATGATATTTATAGCCTCTTTC
This sequence comes from Agave tequilana, assembly GCA_038442645.1. Lineage (NCBI taxonomy): Eukaryota > Viridiplantae > Streptophyta > Magnoliopsida > Asparagales > Asparagaceae > Agave > Agave tequilana. Next base: position 25,161 of record JAVJIF010020755.1, read on the forward strand.
GGTGCTTCTCCTACATTTGTGATGCAGGCTATGACGAAGAATTCAAGGATGTGGGGGATGGGAAGACATCGCTGAGTCGAGGGATCTTTGAATGGCTTGTTAGCATCCTGCCATCTCATCTGGTATATAGGAGTGGGGATACCTACTATTTGGAACCTTATGTCCTGAGCCGATTTGATCATCAGTTCGGGTGTGACCAACTCTATGTTGGTAACCCGAACACTAGTCTGGCCTTCATGGGAAGCCTTATTGATGGTGCTCGTGCCTGGAGGTTCTTCATTGCTGGCTGCACTGAGGCACGACTGTGCATGCCATTGAGGACCCCAAACTTTCTGACGACTTTAGGGTTCTGTCAGTGGTATAGGACTTCAAACTCTATGCCTACCGGATTTTCTATCAACTCTTTTGTGTGAAGTTGATTTCTTGATGACTAAAGCGGAAAGTCATCGAGAGGGGTGAAGGCAAAAGGGTTTGGGTGCCAGGCCTCCCGAAGTTCGTCGTCATTGTCGATAGTGAAGCTTCAGACGCAGAAAGTCCCCATTTTGAAGGAGTCGTAGGCGCTGAGGTTCCACCAGATGCTCCTGGTGGGTGGGCACAGCCCCTATGGAAGACGCGGAAGAGGTGGAGGAAGAAGATCCCGACATCCACTTCAAATGAAAGCGGCAAGGTGGGCCTCGTAGGAAGCGGGTAGTGAAGAAGCCATTTCGCTACACTCTCACCATTATTGCAGAGGGCGAATCAGCTGCAGTGCCTCCTCCTCCTCCTACCCCGTTAGTTATTAAACTATCGGCGCAAAAGCAGACGACTGATAAAGCTGTTCCCGACCTGGGTAAGACCAGTATCACTCATTTCCCTTCTCTCTTTTTTCTTGACTTATATATTTTATACAACTCATTCGTTTATCCTACGATTCAGGAACCAAGACTGCAAGAGAACCAGGAGTCGAGACTGCAGGAGAGCAGGGGGATTATTATGATCCCCTGTTTACTTCTAAGGAAGGTGACGTGGCTAGCTACTTCATCATTTCAGAAGATTCCGGAGGTGACGCGGTTGATGTCGATCCTTCGGGCGCTGAGACCTCGAACGAGAATCCCCTGGCCTCCAGCTCTATAGGATGGACCACAGAGGCTTCGGCGAGCGAAGGTGAGCCGTGTGTCCGTCCTGTATCCGCCAAAGTCTTTTCTATGGAGCCCGGTGGAATTAGCGTTGCCATCGAGAAGTCCAGAAAGAGACAGTTACTGAGGTAGTTGAGGCGGTATCGCCTCTTGGTAATACTTTGATCTCTTGTAAATAATTCTCTCCTGATATTCGTTATGCCTTGTTTCAACAAAGTCCTTTCACAGGTGTTTCACCATTGGGTGCATCAACTTCACGGGGACCAGCTGATCTTCCCGTTGGAATCAGGGGCAAGGCCAGTTCCTCAGCTGCAACGGATGTTGCCGAGTTGGATGCTTTGTATTACGACCTACCATCTTATCAACTTGAGCTAGCCGGTGGAGTTAAAGAGGCTGATAAGACCGTGGCTACAGAACCACTCTCACTCTCAGCTAGATCGGTAGGTGAAATGCCAGTAGTTTTCTTGACGCTGCCTATCCTAACAACCACTGGGCTGAGGATAATTACCAGCCCTACGTCTCAGACACTGGTTGTTGAGCCAGTTCTACCTAAAGTAGTCACCAGTCCTACTTCTCTTGTGGCCAATGTGTTAGTGTCAATGAAAACTCCTCCTCGATCATCGGCGATTCCTTGTCCTCCTCCTGCCAGTGTTTTTATCACTTCTTCCACTGTCATGACCGCGAAACCAGTGGAAGCTTTATCTTCAGGTAATACTCATTCACCAGGAGTAGTTGAAGCTGAGCAAGAATTTGTGGTTGAGATAGTTGACAGCTTCTACAAGAGCTTGAAGCGATCCGTTGCTTTGGTCTTGAAGGGTTCGACTACCTCATTTTCTGTTTTGATGGTGGTCCTCTCTCGAAATATTAAAAGCATTCGAGACTTTAGAGGGGATGACCAGACTGCTGCATTGGAGCTTCTGGTGGAAAGGCTCGAGGGGGATGTAAACAAATGGTGCCGTCTCAGCAATTCAAATATGGACTCCTCAGTTAATGAACAACTTGAACGTCTTGCTGCTTAGATGCGTGAAGCTCATCTTGCAGTACAGGAAGCAGCTAAGGCAATATCTTCAGATTTAAGATCCTTGAAGGCAAGAAAAGTAGAAATTAAAGATGTCATATAATTGCTTCTAATAGTGCTCTTCTCGACGCTGAGGATAAGATTGAGAAGGCTAAGGAGATGATCAAGAGAGCCAATCTTCTTCTGTCCAGGCTGAACCGGTGCTTTGGCTAAAATTGAGGCTTGTCTGTCCCAGACAGTGAACTTTAATGAGGCCGAGTTGAGATCGCAGGCATTTATCAGAGCTGCTGAAGAGAGAAAGAGTAGACTGGCCATCCTTGAAGAACGGATCAAGTCTTATGAAGCACCTTCATATCTTGTAATCCATGTATCCCCCTTTCTGCATCGATAAAAAGTAATTTTATTTGACTCGTCTGTTGTGTTTCCAACTTGCTTTTGTCTTCTGAGTTTGCAATTCTTACTTTCAAGTTGTACTACAACCCTCAAAAAGAAAGAAAATAATAGTATAACAAATCTAGTCAGAAGTGATGGACTGATAGGATTAGTTACTAAATAAATTCGAGAAATGGCTTGACTCAAATCATGTTAAGATGAGGATGGAAAAGAGTGAGCTTGACGATCTTTACTGTTCAGAGGTCAATATTAACATAACAGATTAAAGATCATCGAATTTATGAATAGGTTATGATGAGTTAGACACCACAACCTGTGATAGTTTCTACTTGAACTAGGATAAATGAAGCCTAGGATTTGCTAATTAAAAGCGACAAACTAGACGTGAGAAATTTTGCCATTCAGAGGTGATGACCTAGACATGATGACAAAATGGAGATGAACCTGATTTTAGGGACCCGTCTATTCAGAGGTGATAAACTGAACGTGATAGACTAAAACACACTAAACTTCGAATCCGCTGCCAGAGGTAGTCGTATTAACTTGGCAGCTAGTCTACAAGGGACTACAAAGATAGATTGGATCTAGGGTCTTGTTGGTTCAGAGGTGGTTAACTTGACATGACCAACTAAGGGACCTCAGATTCGCAATCTGCTGTTCAGAGGTTTAATGTTAACATGATAACAAGATCTCCTGACCTTGATAGAGGGAAGGAGGACAAAGTTATGGACTTATATGTTCAGAGGTGATGAACTGGACATAACAGTTGAAGTACCAGAAGAAAGAGAGATCTAGGTACCCGTCGGTTCAGAGGTAATAATGGACATAACCGATTGGGAGTTGCTAGACTAGAATCCTGCCGTTCATAGGTGTCGAACTAGACATAACGACAAAGGCATAGTCCCTACTGGACTAAAAGATGAGACTTGATTATCTGTCAGTTCAGAGGTAATAATGGACATAACCAATTGAGAAATTACCAAACTCAAGATTTTTACTGTTCAAAGGTGAGAAACTGGACATAACGGTAAAGGAGTAGTCCCTTCAGGGGAAATAAGATTTGATCATAAATTCTGTGGAAAATTGATATCTCCTTCTGATATTTTGAAAGAAATTGTCAGAGGTATATTGTTAACGTGACAACAAAGAAAGTCCATTGGGGTCTGAGCGAAAAATAGACTTTGAGGGGAGTCGACCAGAAACTCGCTGGGGAGCTAAGAAATATAATTCTCATGAAAGATTATATATCAGGGAACTTCGTTGGGATTTTAGAATGAGATTTGAAAAATAGCCTGTCAGAGGTATAATGTTAACATGACCAGAATTTTGACTCATTATTTCGCCAGGGAAATGAATACCTTCTTATGTGGTCTTACCATTCCATGGACGGAAATTGATAAGTGAATTTTGAGAGGAATCAAATGAGAACAGGTCCCTTAGGATTTTTAGCAAATTCTCAGCTGTCAACAGATTTGATATGCCTTTACCAACTACCATTTAAGTTGGGCTAGCCATGCTATTCCCCTCAGTATGATGAGTTGTCAAGGATTTATGTTGGACTTAAAGGCCAACATTTTCCTCTATCCTTAGCCGTTAGAGACGTTGGATTATTTTATTACTTTGAGTAACGTGATGCTTCCCTGTAAGTTTTCACTCTGTAGGTGAGTTGGGGATTAAAGGAATGGACATGAATTCCACGAGATCTTGATCTAAAAATTTTGATCAGGAATGTAATTTTAACTCGATCATAAGAAGGATCCTATCAAGGATAATACTTCTTTAAAAACTTACCGTTGATCGGCATCATGAGCATGTCACCGTCTGAGGTCATAAGGCGATATGCTCCATTTGAATAGACTGTTTCTATCACAAACGGCCCTTCCCATTTGGTCTAAAATTTACCTTAGGTTTTGTGCGTCATAATCATCAGTCGTCTGATGGCCAAAACCAATCTCCTTTCTGGAAACCCCTTTACTTAACCTTCTTATTAAAGGCCTTCGACATTCACGCTTGATACAACTCAATATCCTGTTGAGCTTGTAGTCGCTTCTCATCTAGGGCTTCGAGCTCCTGAAGACGTAACCGATCATTATCTTCTTTTGTCATTCTGGTCATCAAAGCGACTCGTAATGACGATATCTGAATTTTAACGATATGACTGCTTCGCACTCATATACCAGGGAAAAAGGCGTATTGCCTGTCGAGGTTCGAACTGTGGTTCTGTAGGCCCAAAGACATTCACCAAGCTTCTCATTCCAGTCCGTTTATTTGACGAGATGAATTTTTTGAGTAGCTTGATAATTATCTTGTTGAATGCTTCTGCCAAGCCATTAGCAGCAAGGTTATAAGCGGTTGATGCCACATTTTGAATCCGGTACTTATCACAGAACCGATAGAATACCTGCTCCCAAATTGGGGACCGTTATCATGGATAATCCGCCCAGGAATACCAAATCAATGAATGACATGATGTTTGATAAAATTAACCACGTTGGAAGTTTTAACTTCCACAAGTGGTATAGCCTCTGCCCACTTTGAGAAGTAATCGGTTATTGTTAAAATAAACTGGTGACCTTTTGTTGAAGAGGGGCTGATCGGCCCTACGACATCGATTCCCATGCTTCAAATGGCTATGAAGCAACAGTTGGATGGAGCAACTCTGGAGGCTGATGTTTAAAGTCCGCATGGATTTGGCAGGCTTTACACCTTCATGTATATTTGATGGCATCGGCTATCATGGTTGGCCAATAATATCCAAGCTTGTGCAATCGATCCTTGAGCTTTGGACCTAGCTGATGAGCTCCGCATATGCCATCGTGCGCTTCTTTAAGCACTTCTTGTGCCTCTGAATTAGAAAGGCAATGGAGGAGGATACCGTCATATGAACGATGGTAGAGTGTCTTTACTATTGGATCATAGTAGAAACGGAGAGACCTTCGTTTGATAGTTGCCGCTTCTTTAGGGTCATCCGACAATATATCATGTAAAGTATAGTCGATGAGGGAAAATCGCCAATCTCTTGGTTCAAAATCCGTCGAGATGATATGAACCTCCTTAGTTTTCAACACATGTTTAGGACAAATAAGGTGTCAAGTAGCCACTGTAAGATGATACGTTGTGTCAATTGGTAAGGCTACGTAGCGGCTAGTGCCGCCAGAGCGTCGGCCTTAGTATTTTGGGATCGAGACACATGACCGATGTAAAAGCCATCAAATGAATTAGCCATTTTGATGACTGCATAATAATAAAGTACCAAATCTCTGTGATGGACCTCATATTCTCCTTTAACCTGAGTAATGATCAGTTTTGAATCACCATAAGCTTCAAGGTAGCGTACCCCATTTCATGGGCGAGCTGAAGGCCAATGAGCAGAGCATTATATTCTGCCACATTATTGAAACATGGTTCCATCAATGAAAATGCCTTAGGAAGGATATGATTTTGTGGTGAGATAAATACAACCTCCACACCAGCAATAATTTTGCCTTTAGGGCCTATTCTTGATGCTCCATCGAAGAACATCTGCCATACTTCATCCTCTGAAGTTATATTAGATTCGAAAACCTCATCTGGAATATCTTCATGAAGTTTTGAGCTTTCCGGGACCGGATGAGCAGCCAAAAAATCTGCAAGCGTCTGGCCTTTCACTACCTTCTGAGGGACAAAGAGCATGTCGTACTGAGACAAAAGAAGGGCCCACTTAGCTAATCTTGAATTTAATGATCCTAGTTTTGTCATGAGAAGACGCAAAGAATTCACTCTAGAAATGACATGTATGGTTTGACCAACCAAGTAATGCCGCATTTTTTGAATAGCGAAGATAAGAACTAAGCATTCCTTCTCAATAGGGTTATAACGAGATTCAGCCCCTATCAGAGTCCTACTTAGATAATAAATAGTCTGTTCGTGACCATCATTGTCCTTTTGAGCAAGCAGAGCACCGAGATAATGGTCCATAGCTTTCACATAAAGCAGGAATGATTTTCCTGATGTGGGAGCCACTAAGACCAGAGGTTTAGTGAGGTATCTTTTGATATCCTCATAAGCTTCTTGGCCGGATTGATCCCATACAAAACAGACACCCTTTTTCATGAGTCGGGTGAACGGTTGACAACGGCCTGAGAGATTTGCGATGAACCTTCTAATATAGGCCAGTCTACCTTGCAGACCCCTAAGTTCTTTGAGATTCTTAGGTGGATGCATACTCTGAATGGCTTTAACTTTGTCTGGGTCGAGATGAATTCCTTTTGATGTAACAATGAATCAGGAACTTGCCACTCGAAACCCCCAAGAAGGATTTTGTCGAATTCATGTTCAGTTGATGAGTCCGCATTATATCGACATTGTTCTCAAGTCACGAAGATGATCATTCTTATCGCGACTTTTGACTGCAATGTCGTCGACATAACATTCGACGACATAACATTCTACCGTCTTTCGGAGATGGTCACGAAAAATTGTACTCATTGTACGCTGATAGGTTGCTCCCGCGTTCTTTAATCCAAAGGGCATCACGGTATAGCAATATACCCCCAACGGTGTCCGGAATGAAGTATGTTTCTCATCCTCTGAATACATCTTTATTTGGTTATACCCTGAAAAGTCGTCCATGAAGGACATTTTTCCGAATCCGCAGGTATTATCAATCATGACATTGGGATGGGCAATGAGAATTCGTCTTTAGGACAAGCTGTATTGAGGTTGCGGTAATCAATACAGATCCGAATTTTTCCATTCTTCTTAAGGATAGGAACAATGTTAGCAACCCAATCTGGACGCTGTTCCTCCTGTATGAAACCACACGCGATGAGTTTATGGACTTCAGCTTCAATAGCTTCCATAATGTTTAGGCGAAATCGACGTTGTTGTTGCTTGACTGCTTGACGTCAAGCTTGATATTCAGGCGATGCATGGCTACTTGCGGATCAAGTCCGGGCATATCTTCATAGTTTCATGCAAAGACATCGATATACTCTCTTATGAGTACGATCAATTCTTATTTTTCCGTAAGTAATAGGCTTTCACTTATAAAGATGGGTTTAGGGTGATCTTGATTACCCAAGTTAACCTGGATCACTATGTCTTCAGTAGGTGATTCGCGTTGTTCGAATCGCTTTTCTCACTAGAAATCCAGTTGCTGAGCCTAAGGTTCAACATCAGTAGCTTCTGCAGACTCCAATTGGCTGCTTGAAGTCATATTAACGGAGAGACTCTTGAACATTGTTCCCACACTAACATCCGACTCCCATTCGGAGGAAGAGGCAGAGCGTGACGGGATTGGTCTGTTGACTTTGGATCGAACCGATGTAGAGGTTGGAGGTGTAACATATCCCAACCCCCTGTGCGTTTTATCATAGTAATTTGTCAGTTTCCCTTTTGGCACGAAATTACGCAAAAAATCACGTTGTCCTTTTTGAAATTCAGGCCATTCCCACGCTGCAGGCTGTACCCCTTTTTTTTTATCATATGCTGTGCCGATTTGTCTAATGAAAAAATTGCGGGGACTCTGAGTCTGAACTCGAACCTGTGATCATAGACCTTCATGGTTGGGCTTTACCGAATATTATTGGTGACTGACTCCTTTTGGATGGAGGGATCACGAAGACGGACCCTTCCATACATTCCATAGATGTACTTGACATGCTTGGTTTATGCAAGGGCATGTGTAGAGCGCTATTGGCGAAGGATTCAAACAGTTCGATACTCGTAGGATAATCAAAGGAAACATTGTTATTAATCACCCATTCATCATCATTCTTAGAAGGATTATTACATTGAGGATTATTGAAACATGCTACAATTGGTTCATTGACCAAAGTAGCTGGCGTGTCTCCTTCAGACTCTGAATCTGCCTCAATGCCGCTGTCATCGTTGTCAAGCAATGGTTCTGTTTCACTGATTGAGAGCATCAGTAAAGTAGTTTTTCACCCCCTTGAACGGTTGTTTCTCAGCGAACACTATTCGTATTGTTGCATCATCTTCAACATATTTGAAGTACAGGTGCAGAGTAGAGAGAACAATCCAGTAGCGTGGATCCAAGGTCGTCCTAGCAACAAGTTGTATAACGTGTCAGCGTCAATGACGTAACACGTCACTTCTGATTTCAGGTCCCTGATTCGGCAACGGAGTCGAATCTTTCCGAGTGGGTGACTACTCCCTGTGTTAAAATCGTATATCGTCGTAGTGCTTGCAGACAACCGATACAGTGCTATGCCAAGGAAGTAGAGGAGCCTTTTGGGGATGTTGCTGAGTGCAGACCCTGGATCAACCTGCACCCTTTTAATGCATGTCGAATCGATGTATCCAGTATAGTACAAAGGTCGATTGCGTTTGTTATCCTTGAGGAGCATGTCCTCGGCTGTGAAAGTAATAGCAGGTACTTTCAACTGTACGTGATGATATTTGGAACACGGGGGTTGAGTGTCATCGCCAGGGGCTTCTGGCATATATGTCAGAAATAATTCTGAATTAGCCAGTGCATCCCTAAGTGCTTCTCTTGTCTCTTTTGAGAGACGAAGCAGCTCCTGTATGGTGATACGAGTGGGGATATTAGCCAGCTGGGCCAATATGTCAAAGCGAAAAGGGATGTCAAGTCTTGGGCCTAACGGTTTCTTTAGGACATGGTCAAACCGGACTTCTTTCTGCTTCTCCTTTTCTATTGTCGGGACCGAAACTGGTATGTGTACTTGTACTGACGTTGTTTGTTATTGTGTCTCGTCAGTAATTATCTCATACTATTTTAAGTATGATTTTTCGGATCGAGTACCTATCGGTTGAGGTACATCAGCTTGCACTGTGCAAGCGTGCCTTTCCCCTTCAGAATCACTAAGAGAAGTTGAGGTCACATTGTCGTCATCTGGTAAGACAAAGATAACGTTGCAAGATTTGTCCTTTGACTTGGATTTCTTCGAATCCCATTATTTGTCTTGGGTAAGGTCCGGGTGTATCCACATGATTTCTCCTGTTTTTAATGTCAAGGGGACAAGACCCTTAGTCTTTGATATTTTGCTGAAGGATCGTTGATTTCCAGCCGTGCTTCAGGGACTGAAAAAGACACATCAGGAACTGTGACTTTTGGGGTCTTGCCAAACTCGAGGGTCACCATATTTGCAGTGACTTTCTTTTGTTCCGATTTTAGCGTTAAAACCCCGGCGTCGACCAAAGCCTGAATTTTTTCCTTTAGGACAAAGCATTTGTTAGTAGGATGATGGACCATCCTATGAAAAAAGCAATAGTTGGGATCGTTCGTGCGTCCCACTTCATTAGGGCGTCGAGCCTCTAGCAGTTTCAATTTATTCCCTTTGTGGAGTAAATGGAATATTGTAACCACCTGCTTGTCTTTGAAGGGGTATTGTTTCGGAGGAAACTTAAACTCCTAGTTATTGGCGCCGCTCTTCTTGGTCTTCGGATGAACTTCCCCTGACAGTTTGACGGACATACTCTCCTTCCCTTTAGCTTGGGAAGACTGTGTCATATCGCTGCACCCCTTATTATTCATATCCCACTTGCCTTAGGGGTAGATGGTTCAAACTTTTTAACCGACTTTTCAGCTATCTCAGCTTGTTCGATTTGCTCCTTCCAGTTATGGGCTTTGACAGCTCCCATACGAATCTCCACTTAGTCCAGGAAGTTATGTCTACATGTCTGCAAGAGCATGGGTAATGGTATCCATGTTGGGCACATCAGAGATAGATTTCTGAACCACCCAATGTAATCACGGATAGATTCTCCTTTCCTCTGTACAATGGAGAGGAGTTTATCGATGGTTACCTCGGTGTCGTCCTCGTAAAAATGAGAAAGAAATCGAGTCTCTAAGTCAATCCAGGAGTTGATAGAGCCTGGAGGAAGGCTTCGGAACCAGTCAAATGCTACCCCCTTCAGGGTGCCAATGAATAGTCTGGCTATAATAACATCGTTACCTACTATATTTCGAATTTGTGATCGGAAGTAATAAATGTGCTGATTTGGTGAGCTCTTATCATCATATGAGTACAGCGTTAGTGGCTTGAACTTTGGAGGATATGTTGACACTTTAAAAAATACAAGATTCTTACTGGTCTGAATAATGTCTAAACTTGCTGACATTTATAAAAGACAAGTGACAGATAAGCTGACGACCAGTTCTGTACCCATCTCCGAGGGACAAATCAGCAACTTGGACTCTACTGATCCAGTGAAGCAGACAGTAAGCCCAGATTGTCTTTGAAGAGACCTAAGCAGGTCTAAGATGCTAAATTAGCTTAACACTTAGCATCACATGAGCCCAAAAAATAGCCTCGCCTGAGAGACTAAGTTTGTCCAACATCGCCTTGAAGCTGTTCAAAGCTCTATCGGGAGCTAACTTACAGCTTCGCCTCAGGCACTCAGTTAACTTCGCAGAGAGTTAGCTTCGCTCGAAGCCACACGCAACCGCACAGAAGGATGTTTGGTAGCTTCGCCACAAATGTTTATCTAGCTCCGCTGAAGAGCTTTCTTCTGACTTCTCCAGATGCTCCTTCCAGCTCCGCTGCGAGCTCGACGTGGCAGCTCCGCTGCGGGTCTGTTATGGTAAACCTTTGACTAGTTAAATCTCCAGATGAGATCAAATCAATTCAAGATCAAGATCAAATCTGAGATCAAATTTGACAGTTGCTTACCATAATCGCTTGACTCTCCTAAAACAAGTAAGAAGATCAAGGGAGATCTTTCAATTATTTGGAAAGATTCAAAACAGATCAGGAGATCAACGCTACCTGTTATTCCTAACTTCGTAGAAACTGATTCTAGCCTTGAAGCAAGGCTACTTTTCAGATTTAAACAGATTGACTCAATTTATTTTCAGATTTTTAAGGGACGATTATACCCCTGCTCTCCCTATAAATAGCCCGCCAGAGGCACAGAGAGAACACACGCGCACAGGCAAGGAGACGCACAGAGAGAGACAACTAAATAGAGATCTATTCTCTTACTTCTAAGAATTCAGAGAATTCAAAGAACTGCTTCTCTAATCAGGTTGCTGATACCCTAAGATCTTCCTCTCAAGGAATCATCCAGAACCAGGCGAGAAGGAATTTCCAAGTGGAGGCAGTTTGATAAGTAATAAGAGGGTTCTACCAACCTTCTGTTCTCTGATTCCCCGAACTAGGCGAGAAGGGAATCCCATCGATCGCATCGTCAAAGGGACAAAGTGGTCGCGCGCTGACCAGACTCCTATCGGCACACTTCTCCAGAATCTCAGAGGAGATCTACTTGTAATCTTTTTAGAATACTTGTAATTTAGCTCCTCGACCCCCTTTTTGTTAGTTTTCCCCTTTGCAAAATCAATGGAAAACAGGATATGGGACTGAGTCCCATTCCAAGAGGTAAGGACGGGCTACCCCTACTTTCTTCAGTTCATCCCTTTGGGTTAGGGATGCGATCTGAGCTTGGATGCATTTAGAACTTCAGCGTTCATAGAAGAACTTTCCTTTGATTTCTCCATCTTAGGTTGCTCTTCATCATTATGTTCTGCCTCATTATGATTACTCCCGGTATCATTATTATTTCAGTTAGTGAGAAGTTGAGCAAGCATCTGTTGAATGTTATCCAAGGCTTCTTACTGGGTCTTGGAGGTTTGCTCCTGAGCTTCCAACTGTCGACGGAGGTCATCGTTACCGTTATCAGCCATCTGCACCAATACTCTATTTGTTCGTATCGAGCTGACTGTTGCCGAAGAGGCATACGCACTATCTTTTCCCTCGTTAGCAGACCATTGGAATAAACTTCTTAATGGTTCTGGTGATGTTACTCCAGTCGAGGAGGATGGTTGCTCATAATTGTAGGGTATTGCTACCCTAGATCTGGTGCTTCGAAACGTACTCTATTCGTCTACCGAGATTTGGCCTAAGGCAGGGCTATAGTCCGGGTCTGGAGAACTGAAAGAAGGGGAGTTAGCACCACGCGGCGCTCGTCTGCCCCTATGTGGTTCACGGCCCTTTCCGATCATGTTGACTGATACAAAGGGCAGATCTGGTAGATTTGGCGATATGCTCCGTTTGTGATGCTTCACAGGAGCTCGCACCGATAGTCGATTAAAAACTGATTGTCGGCTTGGAAGGGTGGCGGGCACTGGTCCTAGTCGGCAATGGACTGAATGGACCATCACCACTTGACATCCCACTTGTTCACAACAAGAGGGAAAAGTCTGGAGTAGTTCTAACTTCCGCTTGTTCATCAGGAACTCTGGTAGATCAGTGTTAACCGAACTTAAATGATCCAGCACGGAGACTCGAGTGGATCGTTCATTGATATGTACAGGTGATTTTGGAATCACCTTCCTGCTTATAGTTCCCTTTGCAAGGGCGGACTCAGCATCTGAAGGCCTTGGAAGCGAAGCACGGGACGATGCCTCGTCCTTTACATTATCGCAGAGGCGATTGGCACTGGATAGTGCTTTAATTCTAGCTTCGCGGCTGAGAGCTCTGGCAGCACCCTTAGGCGCTAAAACTGCATTAGCACCGCTATCAGCACCCAGGGATGATCCCTTAGCTTCTCCTAGGAGAGCGGACTTAACGCTAGAGGATTTGGAGAGTGGAGCACGCGGTGGTGCTTTGTTCGCAGCCTTATTGCGAAGGTGATTAGCACCGCTGAGTGCTTCAGTTCCAGCCTTGGGGCTGAGAACTTCGCTCGCACCCTGAGGTACTTGCGCTGAGTTAGCCACGCCATGAGAAACTTCGCTCGGGAGAACGAGGTTGGTGCAAGGAGTTACTGCTCCTAAATTAGGCGAAGGCAGAGTTGCCAATCTAGCCTCGCCGTTAATGGCCTCGGTGAAGCTGCCAAACCGGATAGGCAATTTATCTTTATCTTCGCGTGATAGGAGAAATTATGGTGGAACTTTGCCTGGTGGGACTTCGCCTGAAGCATCACACGGAGCTTTCTGCTTCGGCCTCCACATCAGCTTGGAAAGCGAGGTTTTAGGTTCGCAGGGGACCTGGTTACCCTTGCTTAAGGCATCTGGAGCTTCAGTAGAGGCTGAGAGGAGTTGGGACGAGGCTCGTCCGGCTACTTGCCTGGCTAGGGCTGGCTTTTGCTCTGAAGCCTTAGCCAGGGAGATCTTTCTGTGCTTTCGAGTGTGGAGCACTGGACTACCCTCAGAGAGCAATTCTTTAATTTTTCTTGATCAAAATGAATGACCAAGTTTTCGAAAATGACGGGCTCAAGATTCTGACCATTGTATTGCGACACAGTCTCCTTGTTACGCCAGAAGACTGATTTCCCCAGCGGAGTTGCCATCTTGTTCTCCATCGAAAATTGATATAATCGTGGGAAAACTTACAAAAGGGTAGAGGAGCGAAATTACAAGTATTACTTTACAGGAAGAAAATTATAGGTAGATCTCCTCTGAGATTTCTGGGAAAATGTGCCGGTAGAAATCTGATCAGCGCGCTATCACTTTATCCCTTTGACGATGCAATTGATCAAATGATCAAGACTGCCTCCTAATAAGACTCCCTTCTCGCTTGGTTCGGGGAATCGGAGAACAGAACATTAGTAGAGCCCTTTTACTAGGAATTCTGCTCTTTTCAAGCCAATCTTCTCTCTACCCAAGGATGTCCCTCTTTTCTCCTCTTTTTTTTGTCTGTCTCTGCAGGAAGCTATTTATAACCAATGTGGGGTGTAACCGCCCCATTAAATTCAGCAAAGCTGAATTAGTCATTAGCTTCGCACGAGGCTCGCAAATGGCCTTGCCACGAAGCTTTTTACAAGCTTCTGGCGAAGCTAGAGGGTTCATGCGAACGTCCTTATGCCGTTACAGCTTAGTTGTCTCCACTTAATGTGGGACTAAGTTGGTGGGTGTAATCGCCAACTTAAAGTGGCGTTAATCCCACTAAATTAGTGGAGTTCACCCATTAATCCCTCATGGGATTTTAAAACGATCAACTTGATGACCTGGTAAAGCCCACTGCGGAGCTAGATCATGCATAGCTAGCTCATAGCTTCAGGCGAAGTTACTTTCAAAGCCTCATACGAAGCTAAGACTCAGCCCATAGCAGAGCTATGACTTAGCTAGGGATAGAGCTTCTGGCACGAAGCGCTTGGATCAGCCTCCAGCAGGGTTAAATGGGAAGCTTCATGTAAAGCTGATAGTTTACCTTCAAAGTGAGGCTATCAAGTTTAGGCGAAACTTTTAGTTTCATGCGGAGCTACAAAGCTTACCTTGGGGTTATGCCCAGGCTAAATATTGAGCTAGCTTAGCGTCTTAGGCCTGCTTGAGTCTCTTCAAAGGCAACTTTGGCTTACTATCTTCTTTACTGGATTAGTAATGTCTATGCTGCTGCCTCATTTCTGGTCATCAGCTTTTCCTTGACTTATCTTTTGTAGATGTCGATAAGTTAGACGTCGTTCAGACCGGTTGAAGATGAATGCGAGAGTCCTGCTTTTTCGAGTGTCAACAATGGGGAATATATTTTTTTATGATTTTCACACAAATAGAGAAGAATTAAGTTAGAAAATAATGTATACCGTTCCCTCCCCGGCAATGGCGCCAAAATTTAATTGCCAAAAAGAATATAAAGAATATGAAAGTGTATGTGATTAGTTTTGACTCTGAATCTTTCATAATTTAACCGCTATAGTAAGAGTTAAACGGGTCGAACCTCAGGGAGAGATGCGATGGAAGCTTTTAGGTAATATTGTCTTCTTATTATCTTCTTTGTTTAAAAAACTTAGAAAAGAAATGATGAATTGTATGTGGATAAAGAATTAAACTAAAGGAAAGGAAAGGTTCACAGCTTACTAATAATCAACAACCATACATGTTAATGCTAGATAGATAATTACTTCACTTCAAACGCTAAATATGATATTCCATCACAAAATTAAGTAAGATACACAGGATAAAAACTAGGGTACTGGTTGAAATAGCACTAACCAAGATATAATATTACAATATCAAGATTGTCGGTCAAGTTGTAAGAAAGATCATTAGAAAGTACAAGAAAATTTTAACCCTAACACTTATTAAAGTTGAATATTAAAATATCAAGATATTTATCAATATAGATTAAGAAGAACAATTAAAAAGTGTTTAAACTAGTTGCTTGTCCTAATGAGTCTTCAAGAATAAAGATTGGAGTGGGCAAACATATGATCTAATCAGGTTATCTACTAGATATTAGATGTGATGGTGGTGATATCTTGGCAAGCCATGAGAGAATATCTAGCCACTCATGGTAAATATGACAAGAAAAAGAAATAAAGAAATAAAAAATAAATAAAAAGCAAAGTTAAAAATAAACAAAGATATGAGAAAAATAGAACCCTGTTTATTGATTGTCACGATCAATAACAAAAGTTGTCTTCCTCCTCGTAGAAAAATTTACATAAAAATTCAGAAAAAAATAGATCTAAAAAAACTCCTATTATTGATCTCTGATGTAAGATGAGAGATTATGAGAAACTTAGCTCTTTAAATAGACCTCAAAGCTACTCACACTAGGATACAAATTAGAAAGTTTCCTAATTCAATATGGAAATCAATCCTGCAGCAAGTTGGCATGTTGATTGCTGAATTTGACTCATCAAACAGCTAAATTGGACAGAGTGTATAAATAAAAATTGTAGCCGTTCAACTCTTCTTTCTGTAGCATCTTAAATCATCAGATTTGAAAATATGTAGAGAAAATTATGATCCGAATACTAAAAGGTGTACAGTCTGATTCCGAGTCTGAATTGATTTTGAACTTTATTTAATTTAAATTATCCTTCTTATTCCTTGTAGAATTAGCTTTATCCCCTTCATCTTCTAGAAATTTATTTTTTAAATTTGAACTTGAATTTAGGAGACGAAGATTAATCCTTTCCTCCTTTGAATTCAATTTAATTTAAAATCTAACTTTAGATACGATAGAAGTTTTTTTTTACTGAATATCTCCTTTTTTAATTGAATTTCTACGCACAATAAGCAAAGAGAAGGTTAATAGCATTACTTAATAAAAGAATGATCAAAGATATATGCGTAAAAGTGATGATAAAAATATAATTTTGGAGTACAATCATACCCCCACACTTATCTTTTGATCTTCCTCTAGCATAACTAAAAAAGAAAAATCTAAACTAAATTAATCTAACCTAACTCATTTTCGTAGAAATTACGGTTGCACTTAGCACATGCAATAAGCCGTTAAACCTCTAGATTATCCTAGAGACGAGTGTTGTCTCACGAGGGTTTTCAGTGAATTACACCCACAAAATTCATTAAAAAAGAAAAATAAAATGTTAGTATTTTTAAAATACCATTTTTTAAAGAGAAAAATATTTGAAATAATTTTTGAGGAAATCAAGTAATCTATAAGTCTTAGAATTATCAAATATTCATTCTGATACTTAGTCTCGATGTAAAACTTTTATTATCAATTTAGGTTAGGATTAAAACTGAATTTCTCACTTAGTCTATTATTTTTCTCTGAGTCATATGCTTCTTTGTGACCATGCGTTTTTTTTTACTTTAAATTCTTTAACTTCAACTTTCATGCCTTATATATTTATCACTTTTTTATAAGAAGTTCGAAGTATTACCACTTCATTGCCCTTTAAGCACTTTTTTTTTAAATATGTATAGCTCGTATAATTTTCTTTTGTGTAAGTATCAAGATTTTTTGAGGTCCTAATACCTAACAATTGATTATTAGATGTGTTAATACATATATGATATATTTTTCTCTTTTTTTTTCAAACTTACCTAATTACTTTTCGCGTAAGTACCAAGTCTTTCTTAGGTTAAAGTACCTATCTAATCAATAATTAGATTTGTTTATTATATATATATATATTTACTAAGACACACTAGTCTTTGTTTTGAATCCCAAGTGTGTAATCGTATAAAGCATGCATATTTCATTAAGGTAAAAATATCAAGAATAAATTACTTTTTCAATTTTTTCTCCTAAACCTAAAAATCATACAAATAATCTTATTTTGACCAAGTGTTAATAAATCCTAATTATAATTTTTCTATTCCTTAAGATTAACTTAACTTCTTTTAAAAATAAATTAAAATATTGTTTCCTTCTTCAAAAAGTTTTAAAAGAAAAAATTGTTAGTAAACCTACCTATGTTAGTATAATAGTAAACTCTCCCCCACACCTATGTCGTGCATTGTCCTCAATGTATAAATGAAATGCATGAAATGAAATGCATGAAATAAAATGTAAAAGAGGTACATCTATAGAGCTATTTAGGTCTATTCCCTCTTGCTCGCTTTCCATCATTTCAATGTGTCCTCTTTAGTGGTGAAATTAGAGAGTTTAATCTTTTTTGTCATTTTAGCTCTCATCCTCTCCAACTTGTTCATCACTTTCCTCTTTCTTCTTTTCTTTTCACTTCACCACTCTTTACAAATTCATCCTCATTATCACACAATATTATTGGTACAACATGAATACCTAGAAATATAAGCTCATCCTCATATATCTCCTCAAAACTTGAATTAACTATATCTTTTGGAGGTATGTAACTAATCAAGTCATCCCTAATCAAATCATCTAAACATTTAAGTTCATCTTCAAAAAAGTTTTCAAAACTTTGGTCAATTTTAGATTCTTGATAATTGCACCAAATTATAGGATAAGATGCAAAGATGATAGAGGGGGGTGAGGATAGTCATGATAATCTGAAAAAGAGGTTGATAGATGGAAAGATGATCTTGACCTATCCAATGAATTATAAGCAAATAGATTTAGATAGGCCATGAGGAATATATTTTTTTATGATTTTCACACAAACAGAGAAGAATTTAGTTAGAAAATAATGTATACCGTTCCCTCCACGGCAACGGTACCAAAATTTGATTGCCAAAAAGAATATAGAGAATATGAAAAGTGTATGTGATTGGTTTTGACTCTGAATCTTTCGCAATTTAACCGCTGTAGAAAGAGTTAAATGGAACGAGCCTCAGGGAGAGATGTGATGGAAGCTTTTCCGTAATATTGTCTTCTTATTATCTTCTCTGTTTAAAGAACTTAGAAAAGAAATGATGAATTGTATGTGGATAAAAAAGTAAACTAAAGAAAATGAAAGGTTCACAACTTACTAATAATCAACAACCATACATATTAATGCTAGATAGATAATTACTTCACTTCAAACTCTAAACATGATATTTTATCACAAAATCAAGTAAGATACATAGGTGGGAAACTAAGGTACGGGTTAAAATAGCACTAACCAAGATGTAACATTAGAATATCAAGTTTGTCGGTCAAGTATAAAGTAAGAAATATCATTCAAAAGTACAAATATACTTTTAACCCTAACACTCATTAAAGTTGAATATTAAAATATCAAGATATTTATTAAGTATAGATTAAAAAGAACAATTAAAAGTGTTTAAACAATTGCTTATCCTAATGAGTTTTCGAGAATAAAGATTGCAGTAGGCATGCATATGATCTAATCCGGTTATCTACTAGACATTAGATGTGATGGTGGTGATATCTTAGCAAGCCATGAGAAAATATCTAGCCACTAATGGTAAACAAGGCAAGCAAAAGAAATAAAAATAAAAAAAGAAAAAAGAAAAAAGAAAAATTAAAAACAAACAAAGATATAAGAAAGGTAGAACTTGTTTATTTATTGTCACGATTAATTACAAGAGTTGTCTTCCTCCTCATACAAAAATTTACATAAAAATTTGGAAAGAAAACAGATCTAAAAACTCTGTTTTTGATCTCTAATGTGAGATGAGAGATTATGAGACTTAGCTCTTTAAATAGACCTCAAAGCTAATCATACTAGGATATAAATTAGAAGGTTTCTTAATTCAATAAGGAAATTCAATCCTGCAGCAAGTTGGCGTGTTGATCACTGAATATTACTAATCAAACGGCTTAATTGGACAGAGTGTAAACATAAGAATTGTAGCCCTTCAAGTCCTCTTTTTATAATATTTTGAATTATCAGATTTGAAAATCTGTAGACAAAGTTATGATTCAAATACTAAAAGGTGTACAGTCTGAATCCGAGTCTGAATTGATTTTGAACTCCATTTAATTTGAATTATACTCCTTATTTCTTGTAGAATTAGCTTTATCCCCTTTCATCCTCTAGAACTCTATCTTCTGAATTTGAATTTAAATTTAGGAGATGAAGGTTAATCCTTTCCTCCTTTAGATTCAATTTAATTTAAAATCCAACTTTAGATAGGATAGAAGCTTCTTCTACTCAATATCTCCTTTTTTTATTGAATTTCTACAATTATAAGTAAAAGGAGAGTTAATAGCATTACCTAATAAAGGAATGATCAAGAATTTATGTGTAAAAGTGAAGATAAAAATGCAGTTTTGGAGTACAATCACAGTATAGAAATTAAAGTTTAGAAATGGAGATTAAGATGTGCTAAAGTTTCTTAATACTGCAACTATAGCAAGTGATTTTATGAGTCGTGATCCACAAGGAGAAAAAGCGATTGAAGCGTTTTGATATTTTTTTTAAGTTTACCAAAAATTCGGTTAAAAGTTTCTTCTTAGCTTTGAAAAGAAAGAGGGAAAAAACTGAGTTAAGTTAAAAGAGTAGAAATCAAAGAAGAAGATAGTTTTGAAAAGAATAGTAAAGGAGAACTAAGTTAAAAGATAAAGAATCAAAAGAATAAAGAGGATTGTTTTGGTTTTTAAATCTTTTTTAAACTAAGAAATTAAAAGAAAGAAAAAGAAATTGTACTTACCTTTTTGGTTGAATACTTAACTTCTGATCATCGACGAAGGTTTACCTTCGATTGGACGCGATCAATACATAGCTCATAAGATCGGATCCAGTTCCCGCCCACATTACATAATCAAGAACTTCAAGGAGTAAACATAAAATTATACGGATATAAAGGAAGAATCCATCATCATGAGGTATTGGTGGCACTCGCAATGATAAGGCTATTCTGATGCTATAAATTCATATGAATAGCACTTCAAAAAAAAAAGAATGTAAATACCAAAAAGAAGAATAAAACAAAAGGTAAACATTGATTAAATTGAAAAATGATAAAAAAAAAGAGGAAAATTACATTGGTGTCACTCTCAATACAATTCTTCCTCTCTTTGTCTCATGAATCTCTTCTCTAATCTAAATTTACAAAGAAATAGAAAATTACATTAAAATGAAAAGAAAAATCCTAAGTTAAATTAGAGTAAAAACTTAATCTTAAGCTCTCTGCTCTCTGGTGCCAGTTTGCCTTTAGAACTGATGATATTTATAAGAGAAATAGAACTGATGATATTTATAAGAGAAATAGAGAGGGGAGAGGAGTACGAAGATAGGGGGAATAAAAGCTCTCCCAACCACCTCAACAAAGGCACGAAAACGCGGCTTGACACTGACCGTTGGGCCAGATCAAGGGGGTGCATGGATGTGGTTCGTCTGATACACTGTTATCGTCAATTGGATATTCAGTTTGATGTTAGGATATTCAGTATATATGTTCCAATCCTTGATTCATAAATTAAATCCTTCAAAATCTAATTTAGTTGGATTAGATTTGTGATTATCTTCTCTCCTTCTCCATTAATAATCACCCGCACAAATTAGACATTAAGACAAAGTAGTTAGCAGAGTTTATTACAAGATATGTGTAGACATGTATTAATAAATAATGTAACATAAGTCTACCATCACAAAGCATCTTCCAAGCTTAACCAAAAGGAATCCCTTGTTTTAGGTTTCAGAGCAATTTCCCTACGATTTGGAAACATATATTGACATAAATTGCATAATATGTAACACTTTGGAATTTGGATCAAAAGTTCTAGACTGTTATGTAATAATTCTATTTGAAATGATCCCTAAATGAAAAGCGAGTCCAATCAAATCATATTATCAGAGTACAAATGAACCTTTACGGTCAATCCAAGAACAAAGCTGATCAACTTCCACTGCTCACTCTAAAAAAGCAACAATCTTTCTTCCCTTTCCACCTCATTGGATGCTTCCTGCATCCCCTCTCACAGCAGCAACTTTTATGTTGCATCCATCAAACTCTCAAAACCCACCCCTTTTTCAGTACACTCGTGACCTTAAGCCACAGCACATGCCTCATTATTGTCAGAGATGGTATCACTCAACTGTACGAGGAGTATTTGGAACATGGACGGTTCCCTTATTATTCATTTATGTTGTCGAGTGTCAACCTAACAAAATAATCAGTTTGAATCTTTCTTGCCGAGCACTTGTTAGTATTATGAAACATGTAGCAGCGGTTGAACGCACTCCATCAAGTGACCAGCATCCTTCATATGAGGAGCAAGCACCTCATCAAGCATAGCATAAATCTCATCAGATTGAGGGGGAAAAAACACCCAGGTCATCAAACACTAGAAAATATTTGCTGTTTGAACAAAAACTGCAGGCACTGCTCAGTTGGTGTTGGTGGAGGGAGCACTGTGAGCAACTGCAGCACAAAATAAGAACACAAACGTTTTTCTTTCTTTTTCTATATACCACCTCCACAATTTAGGAATTTATTTATGCATGCACTTATTCCATTAGCATAACATAAGATAGAGATATAATAAATATAAATATTGTTGGTGGACCTATTTGTAGCTGTACCCCAAAACCCAAATGGGCCTGCTGTGGTTCATGATCCATCAACAGGCACAACAAAACAAAGGGGACAAATAGTTAAATTGCGTGCTTGTGAAAACAATTAAGGCTGGTGCGTGTTTTCAGGGTGCCATTGTCTTAATTTGGGCCCATTTGTTTTATTTATGGATGCTGTTTTTTTGTTGGGCCCATTTATAATTTACTCTGACCCCACTTTATTTAGAGTCTGTTTGGTTCGTAATTGACCGTAATTTGTAAGTCGTAATTGCTAAATTTGTAAGTCGTAATTGCTAAAGACATTTGCAGTTATAAATGAGTTACATGCATGTAAGTTTTACGGTGTTTGGTTAGTAATATAAAGTTGTAAGTGAGAAAGTGTATTATGTTTTACGGTATTTGGTTGTCGTAATGTGTAAGTTGTAAGTGGAAAAGTTGATTACAAAATTAACTATTTGGTAATTTAAAAAGTTTTAATATTACAAATAAATACTAAAAATGTTAAATATTAAAAAAATTTAATATTAACATAAAAAACTAATACAAATTTGCATCACCACAAAATTAACTGTAAGTGAGCTGTAAGCGAGTGGTAATTGGGTTACAAGTGAGTGGTAGTTGAGTTGCGTAAGTCTTTTACGAATTACGGTCTAAACAAACGTCGTAACTGTAATTGAGTTGTAAATCATTTACGAATTAGAGACTTTTACGACGAAGCAAACAGTTCACTCCTTGTTTCAAAATGGCATGGGGTCTGTCTGTTTGGTGCAAAAGAGATCACCGAAGCTCCTGAATTTTCTTTTGAAGAAACTGAAGCGCATGGATGATCTTCAGGTATTTCTGTGAACATGTTGTGTAAGGGAATTTCTTTAGGATCCTCAGTAAAAGTATAAGATATATATATATATATATATATATATATATATATATATATATATATATATATATATATATATCTTCTCTATTTTTATTCACTTTTAGACATTTTCTATTTGAATACAACAAAGGAACTAGTCTTATGTAACATATTAATAGGAAGAGAAAAGTAAAACATATTTCTCTTTGCCATTTCGGGAAAAAAAATATATAAGAAATGTATATATACAAAAGTTCTACTTGAAGAGGATGATTTGTAGAGTTCATTATACTCTATATAGGGTTGTTCATGAGCCACGCCATACCCGAACTCGCTCGAAACACGCCGAAAAAACAGGGCTCAAAATCCATTTGAAAACTCGCCGGTCCCGGTTGTATAAAACCCGTCCAAACCCGGTAACATTCGGGTGGGTTTTAAAATATATAAAACCCGGTCGAATCGGAACCCGCCTGCACCCGAACCCACACCTGAAACTCGTGCAAACTGTTATAATAACAAAGATAACAATTAATTTGACTTATATTAAGGAGAAAAATGTATATCAGCCTGCGGCTGAGAGAACTCTCTCAGCCTGCGGTGACGTGGCTCAATATTTGTCACCCCAATAACTTGCGGCCCGCTTATAGGAAGAAGTTAAATTACTAAATATCCCTTATGAAAAGCTACTCTTTCGGTATGTATAGTTTATTATATTTTTATATTTTCTGACGTTATTCAATTTTGTGACAATTATCTTTTATAACTGAGGCCAAACTGCCAACATTTTTTTATTAAATCACGAAACTAATTTGAATGCTTCTTTAAAATTTTTTTTTATCTGATTTGAAATTTAATGATTTTTAATATAGTCGCAGTTTACTTTTTTTCGCATGTAATGTATAATGCGATCATGGACTGCGACTATGGTCGCAGTACTTAACGAGAGCGCTAGTATAATCGCAGTTTACATATATTTTTATAATTTTTGTTCTTCATTTGTGACTGTTGTCTGATCCTCCTATGAACTATTAAATTGGTTTTTACCTATAGTATGTGATCATGGACTGCGACTATGATCGCAGTACTTAACGAGAGTGATAGTATAATCGCAGTTTACGTATGTTTTTATATTTTTGTTCTTCATTTGTGACTGTTGTCTGATCCTCCTATGAACTATTAAATTGGTTTTTACCTATAGTATGCGATCATGGACTGCGACTATGGTCGCAGTACTTAACGAGAGCGCTAGTATAATCGCAGTTTACATATGTTTTTATAATTTTTGTTCTTCATTTGTGACTGTTGTCTGATCCTCCTATGAACTATTAAATTGATTTTTACCTATAATATGCGATCATGGACTGCGACTATGGTCGCAGTACTTAACGAGAGTGATAGTATAATCGCAGTTTACGTATGTTTTTATATTTTTTGTTCTTCATTTGTGACTGTTGTCTGATCCTCTTATGAACTATTAAATTGGTTTTTACCTATAGTATGCGATCATGGACTGCGACTATGGTCGCATTACTTAAGGAGAGCGATAGTATAATCGCAGTTTACGTAAGGCATGCGAAAGTAGATTGCAACTTTGGTCGCAGTACTGAAGGAGATCGCACTGCTGTACGATAGCATGTTTCGTCTGGTATTCTTTATGCGAATAAGGAATGCCACTAGGGTCGCTGACCTTACAAAAAATGAATGCGACTAGGGTCGCAGACGTGATATAAAAAAGTTTTGTTATACTATAACTGCGACTTGTGTCGCAGTCGTCATATAAAATTGAAAGTTATATTGTATTAAGTCTGCGATCATGGCATGTTTTTTTACTTTTCAACGCTTCTGCTTATTTTACATTATTATATTTTTGATGTAGTATAATTACGAATTTTATAACTGTAGATATATTCAACTAAAATTTTTTTAGGTAAATTTTGTTTGTTGATGACTTTATTCCAGTTTAGAAGTAAAAAAGAGGTATTTTTGTCAATTTGTTTCACGATTGTTTAGGCGGGATTTTTTTGATTTTTTTGGCGCCTACACTCTGTGGCCGATATGTGGCATATATTTAGCCACGTCACCGCCGGCTGAGAAACTCTCTCAGCCGTCGGTTGAGGTACAGTAACCCTATATTAAGATATATTATTCATTCATTTAAAATATGAACGGCTAAGATATAGCTGATAATTTGGGTTTATAAGAGGGAGCTGATGTACTATCTAGGGTTTGGTTGTTGTCCTCTCTCTCTCTCTCTCTCTCTCTCCCTCATCTCGTGTGCTTGATCAAGCAAGATTCCAGCGACTCAAGACTCCACAATCAATCTAGTGAAATAACAAACCTGTCAAAACCCGCTCGAACTTGTGAAAAACTTGCCTGACTCGTCAAAGCTTAAAACCCGCCGAACCCGACAGGTCAAATTTAGCAGGCGAAGCTTTGCGGATCGGGCGGGTTTAGAATTCTCTAAAAAAAAAACCCGATATTTCGAGTTCGATTTTTAATTTGCCCAAAACTCACCCGACTCGGCCCGTGAACATCCCTAACTTCTATGTGCATTAGAAGGATCAATTTAGGGAAAATTGTGTTTAAACCACTGGGAATCTTTTCTCATTCTTCCTTTCTCATTCTTCCAGTCCCTTGTCTCTTCCTCTTTTCAAAAACCTCCTCACATACACGCGCGCGCCCGTGTAGATATATGTATATATGTATGTATGTATGTATGTATATGTATATGTATACACACACACACACACACATATGAAAGTACATTAAGAGGGGGTGAATAGGTGTAGTGCTAATTTAGGACAAATAATGCGGAATAAAAACTAAATGCTAAACACACACTATGTATAACCAAGAGTGAGTCCGAATTCCCCGTGAGGTGCTCTGAAACTAGTCCTCACGATTCCTCTGAATTATGAGTTGAGGTGCTTCTCTTGGTTCAATACAAGTGTGAGCACACAAACTATATCAAGTATGTATATGAATGAGTAATAATAACAATGCAAGATATAAAAAGAGACGAGAGTCAAGAGATAGAAGATTAAACGCAAACACAAGGATATGTTTCGAGGATCGAGCCATTGCTCTATATTTTCGCCTTCGCACAGAAGGGTTTTAAATATCCACTATTGGACCTTCCATAAAGGGACCTCCACTGGGAAATTACAAATACAAACCGGAGTACACAACTCCAACTCTCACTCCTTTATACAAGAGGAAGGCACAAAATCTAAGCACAAAGTAAAAAAGAATATATAACTTGATGATTACTAAGATCATAAAAATTATTTGGTGATCTCAAAGGATCACAAATAATTTTCTCATAAAACAAAGATACTAAAGATAGATTTTGAATTGAGTGGCTCAAGTATGTGAGAAATCAAAGTATTTGAAAAAGAAACAATAAAGAAACACTTGAGAAAAACTTCTTGATAGATATAAAAATGAAGAAGAAAATTAGAATTCTCAAAACTTATTTTCTTTTTATTTTCCAAAATTTTGAAACGAATAAAGATAGAGAGATTAAAGCTCTAACACTTGTTTTGAAAACTTGTTAAAAACTCTATAGAAGATGAAAATTTTGGCTCTAAAAAATCTTATTTAAAACTGGCCTCAAGGTAAGGGTTCCATAATATAGTCATTGGGGCTCAGAACAGGCCAGAATGGCCTGTTAGTCGACTGCTCGGTTGACTGGCTAATAATAGCCAGATTTCTGACCGTTGGGGTTGCCGGCCGATCGTTCAGTCGACCTCCCCCCAAGGCTAAGCCTATCGGTCAATCGGTCGGTCGACCGTGATAAAAACCAGAGAGCCCGCTCTCTAGGTCGGTCGACCGGGGCCAAATCTAGAGAGCAAGCTCTCTGCATCTGTCGACCGTGCGATCAACCGCTAAAGCCTATGCACATCTGTGCGCGTTGATTGACCGATCGGTCCTCTTTTCAAAAACCTCTTCACACACACACACGTGTGTGTGTGTAGATATATGTATATATGTATGTATGTATGTGTGTGTATATGTATATGTATATATATGTGTATGTATACATACATACATACACACACACACACACACACACACACACACACACACACACACACACATATATATATATATATATATATATATATATATATATATATATATATATATATATATATATGGTGAGTTGATCTCTTAAGAACGGTTCTCATGGATTCCTGTGAGAACTTTCACGTGAGCCATCGGATCTGATAGAGATCTGGTTTTATTTGATTTGATCTTTTAGATCCGATAGCCCCCGTGAAAGTTCTCACAGGAATCCGTGAGAACTGTTCTTAGGGGATCAGCTCCCTATATATATATATACACACACACACACACACATATATATATACATATATACATATATATATATATATACATATATACATATACATA
>JAVJIF010020755.1:57500-66364 GCA_038442645.1 Agave tequilana
GCCTTCAAAGACAAGGAAGTCGTTGCAACAGATCAAAGGTAAACAGGACAGAAGAGGTAGGTATATGTTTTTAGTTTTCGTTTTCTTTCCTTGTAAGTTTAGTTTAAATCAACAACACTTCATCTTCCAACTCTTTCTTTCCCAACTCATTGTACATATCGCTCCTATTCCTAACCAGACTTTAACTATTATTTTCTTATTTTCCTTTTAAAAAAAGAATTTTTTAGAGAACTTCTCAAAAAGCTTCCATCGCTAGTCCCTCCCTGAGGATCACGACCCGCATAGCCATTGCTACAGCGGATAAGTATCTTGCACATCTCTAATTCTTAAATCTGATATATTATATTTTGTGTGCAGGAAAACTCAATCACTAAGCCTATCGGTCGATCGGTCGGTTGACCGTGGCAAAAACCAGATAGTCTGCTCTCTGGGTCGGTCGACCACTCGGTCGACCGGGGCCAAATCCAGAGAGCAAGCTCTCTAGATCTGTCGACCGTTCGACCAACCACTAAAGCCTGTGCACATCTGTGCCCGTCGATGACCGGTCGGTCAACCGTTAGCAGTCCAGAAAACTGTTTTTAGGTTTTGAAATCTAACTTGATAAATCCCTAAAAATTCCAATAAATCTTCATAAAATCCACAAAAATAAGTTCATGTAAATATTTTGAAATACAAATATGTGTGATAAAAATCAACACATTTTACAAACAATTTGAACTATTATTTAGGTAAAGAATTTAAAGCTTAAACTGAAAACCATATTTTCTAAAAACTTAGATTTTGAAATAGAAATTCGTTTTCTCCAAAACTTATATTAATACAAAAAAAGGATATTGAAATACATTTGAAGTATAGTGTGTATGGATAGAACCTAATACGCATGTAAATGATATATCTATGTTTTTATTTTAAATCTCAAAATAAGTTTTGATAAATACAAAACTTGAAATCATGAACTAGAATCATCAAAATAAGTTTCTAAACATTATGAACCAAATAATGTATATGGATGACATACAATATACACATTAACCATGTAAATTTGTTTTGATTCTATTTATTCATGAAATCGAAAGATATATTCTTGAAACTCAATAAACCAAAAAATGAAATGGTGAAACAGAAACCAAAAACTATTAAACTAGTGAGTGTGTGTGTACTTGAGTATGTCAAAACTAAACTATTCTTACACAAGATCTAAACTAAAAACAAATCTAAACCGAAATTTTCTTGTAGATCTTCTTCTCCAAGACGACTCGATCCGAACTCGATCCATGAACTTGACTCCTCTTGAGTTCAAGATGCGATCTTGAAGCGCGAGCTCTTGAATCAACACTTGATAGCTTCAAAATTTGACTTTGAATGTTTTGTTGAAGCTAAACACCTACTAAGATATTGAACAATATCTGAAACTATTTAAATACAAGATCATTAGTAACTTAACTTCATCAGTTAGTCATCATCAAAACTAAGGTGAAAGGCCTTTGGGCTAACTATATATATATATATATATATATATATATATATATATATATATATATATATATATATATATATATATATATATATATATATATATATATATATATATATATCTTTTGTGGCCCTCGTCTTGT
This sequence comes from Agave tequilana, assembly GCA_038442645.1. Classification (NCBI taxonomy): domain Eukaryota; kingdom Viridiplantae; phylum Streptophyta; class Magnoliopsida; order Asparagales; family Asparagaceae; genus Agave; species Agave tequilana. The sequence continues at coordinate 59,117 of JAVJIF010020755.1, forward strand.
TCATGTATTTGAATGAGCTGATGTATTTGAGTGGGACATATTTTTTATTTTACCCCCCACTCTCATCCTCTAATCTTATTTTATCTTCTCTTTCAACTCTAAAATCCAGAAAAACCTATTTTTTCTCTTCTTCTTCTTAAGATTTTAGTTCAATATGTTTACCTTTCATTAAAAAAATGTTCACCTTTGTCTTTCACATGAAACTGTCTACTTCTTAGTCCAGTATATCTACTTTTTATGATAAATTTTCTACATTTTAAATCAGTCTCTCTTTCTTTCTTATACAAGTTATCTACTTTTTAAATCAATCTGTCTACTTATATAAAACTTTGTGTTTTATAATTCCACATATTTATCATTATCAAATTAGTGAGGATACTTATAGAGAACACCCTTGCAATAAAAAAATTCAGAAAATTAAATTTAAAAGAAAAATAGTCTAAGAGAAAAAAGAAGTAATATCCTAATGTGTTTATAAGAAAAGAAATTAAATAAAAATTTTCTTATTTTAAATTTGTTAATTAAATATTTAAAAAAACAGAACTCTTTCATAAAAATAAGCATGTTAAAGATCTAAGACCATGAATACAACATTAAATGCCATTACAAACTCAAATCTTATAAAATCTTTATTTAGAGGAAGTCTTACAAGGCTTTATTTAGAGAAAGTTCTACAAGACAACGATGATGGACAACCTTGATGTCATAGGTGAACAATTTTCGAGTCTACTCATTTTTTTTGCATGTTAGTTGCTCGCATGTACCCGCTTGTGTCAGTAAGTTTTGACCCACTTGGAAGAGATGATACAGAAATTAAGCAAATATTTCATACACCATATTATTTTTCTGTGGGGACGAGGACCGAATCACGCAATGAACTTGGTCAAGAGAGTTTTTGAAAAGGAAAATGGTAGGGGGTCGGAAGAATGGAAAAATATTTTCACGGAGTTAAAGAGAATCCTCCCTCTAAAGGATGAGGAAACAATTCTTCTCTTTTGGGACATCAAGATACTTGGGGACCCTTTTCTAATAATAGTCATAGGCCCACGAAGGGTTCATTGATAAAGATCATGATACAAGAGAGTCATTACTAATTTCTTCAACATTCTGTCATTGATGAATCTCATCTTTCTTCACGTCGGCCTTGTTTGGCTCACTGCAAGTTGTTGGCCTAAAGGGCCATCACTCTAGTTTTTATGATAATTAACTCATATAGTTATAGTACTAATGATCGTGAGTTTATAAGTTTCAGATTTTCTATCAAAATCTTAGTCGGCTTTAGCTTTAATAAAAGATCCGAAGTTAAGTTTTGAAGCTAGCACGTGTTGAATCAAGAGCTCGCGCATCAAGATCGCATCAAGTACTCAAGAGGAGTCTAGCTCTTTGGATCAAGATTTGGACCAAGTCCAGAAGGAGAAGAAGATTTTCAAAGAGAAGATTTTCAAGACTTGTGTCGTATTTGTAAGTGTTAAAATTTTTATTTTAGAATAAGATGTAAAGGATAGATTAGTTGTGAATTGCTCAAGCTCATATACACACACTCAAAACTTATATAGTATTTTCATAAAAATAATTTTGATTTTAGAAAATACTAATTTGATTTTGAGCTTCAAAGAAGATATTGTTATGTTTCATGTATATAGTTCATCAAAATAAGTTTACATGTTTTATATGTATATTGAATTTTATCTATATACATTGTTGGTTCAAATGTTTAGAAAAACTTAGCTTGATGTTTCTAGTTCATGGTGTTAAGTTTTGTATTTATCAAAACTTTGTTTAAAGCTTAATTATCAAAACATAGATATTTCATCTTATATGTGTATTGGATCATATTCATACACACTATACTTCAAATGAGTTTAATATCTTGTTTTTATATTTAAACAAGTTTGGAAACATCTGTTTTCATTTTAAAAAGCATGATTTATGAAAAATACGGTTTCCAGTTTAAGGCTGAATTTCTATATAGCAAAAATAGTTTAACTTATTTGTAATATGTGTTGATTTTTATCACACATATTTGGACTTCAAAGTATTTCAATGAACTGATTTTTGTAAATTTTATATGATTTTATGGTATTTTATAGGATGTTAAAAGATAAAGTTTGAATCCCTAATTATCCCTGACCTAGCCTTTTGGTTGTCGGCCGACCGGTCGACCGAGCCAGAAGTTGGTCGACCGAGTGGTCGACTGATGTGCACAGAAACGTGCACAAGCCCTGGCTTGAGGGCCGGTCCACTGGGCGGTGGATCGTTCCAGAGAGTTTACTCTCTGGATCTGGCTCGCCAGAAAGTAGTGCTCTGTGGTTCTAGCCTTGGTCGATCGACCGGTCGACCAATAGGTCTTGACTGGGTGCGGTCGATCAGGCGGTCGACCCGCAACCTCAACGATCATAAATATGACCGTTGGCCGGTCGACCGACAGGTCATCTGACCTGAGAATTTGCCCCAACGGCTAGTTTTTGTAACTCTATAAAAGAGAGTTGTTTTGGCTAGTTTAATACAAGATTTTGGAGAAATTTTAGAGCTAGTTTTTCCCATCTCTCTTGGGTTTTTCTCTGCATGTTTTTGGGCTAAAACTTTCATATCAAAGGGAGAGTTTTTAGAGTGGTTTCAAAAGAGATTTCTCGAGTTTTCCACCATAACTCTATCTTGTTTTTCTTACACAAACTTGAGCTTTTCATTACTATATCAATCCTCTTGGGATCCTTATTGTGAGAGTTATTTTTGTGATCAAGAGAAGTGATCACAAGTTTTCATTCTTGTATTGTGAGGAGTTGTAGAGGTTGTGGCCTCGGTGAAGAGAGTTTTATGGTGATCAAATGAAGTGATCACCAAGTTATTGTTGGAGGAGTTGTAAGAGGGTCGCCCTCGGCAAGCTAGTAAGATTGCGTGTGTTGTTCTTGCAGGAACAAGTGAGGGACTTGCCGGTCCAAGAGTTCTTGAGGGAGCTCATTGTAGGCGTTGTGGCACCGAGTGATCTTACGGGATCGATCATAGTGGAAATCCTTCATATTGTTAAATGCAGGGAAGTAGAACGAGTGTGCTTGAAGCTCGAAATAATTCTCCCGTGTTTGTGATTGCTCATCTCTCTCTCTCACTTATGATTATATATCTTGCATGATTTTATTGTTAACATTCTTATATGCTTGATATATTTGTGCTCAATTGAATATATACTTGGGATTATTTGCTCACACTTGTATTCAACTAAGAGAGTCATAGTGCCACCTCAACTCTTAATTTAGAGGAATCTTGAGGAGATAGTCCAGAGCCATTCACCTGGAATTCGACTACAATCTTTGGTATACTTGGTCTGTTTAGCGTAATAGTGTTAGTTTACATAATTAGTTTTAATTCCGCATTTGTTTTACATTAGATTAGCTTGTCACCTATTCACGCCCACTCTAGGTGACCTACAATTGTGATAAGAGCTTGGTGCTCTTAATTTGGATCTAACAACCTTGAGTTAAAGATCCTATTTTAGCTAATCATAATATTTTGTTTACAAATACATGGATTTCATGACACCTCCCTTGTTTGACATTCTTGACTTCCGCAATGAAAAGTTAAGATGTCTATGTATCTTAAGGTCTTAGGAATGCATGTCTATTTTACCACTATTAAGAATTCATATTTTATTAATGCCAAATATCTTGAGGCTAACACAAAAGCCATCCATGCTTTAAAGTCAACCCTAAATGATGAATATTTATTTAGGGTTTCTAATTTTGATTCGGTTTTTATAGTAGGAACACATTTGTCTCCCATGGTGAACAAAATCAATACTATATGGGGAGTGACTCGGATGATGGAAGTGATGCTTCTAACATGTGCTGCATGGTCCAAGGGGATGACCCCCTTGAGGTAAATCCTGAATCCGAGCTAGAATAAGATATTGACATGTCTTATAATGAGCATGCATCTTTTTCTCAAAAACTTCTTGAAAAATATGATTAATGAAAAAATGAAAATGATAAGTTGAAGAAGGAAAACACTTCTTTGTTAAAATAAAATGATTCTTTTAAAAATAAATTGAATGTGTTCAAAAAAATTAAATTTTAAAAAAAAATATTTTCTTGTCTTCAAAATTAAATGACATTTGTGAAGGAAACAATTCATTGAAAAAAAAATTATTTTGGTGGAAAAAGAAAAAGAGATTATTTTGGAAGAAAATAACTCTTTGAAAAAAGAAATTGTTTTAAAAAAAAATTTCTAAAAAGAAAAAGATTGTTGATTCTCATGCTCATGTCTCTTTTTCCAAAATTAAAAATGATAGTTATATTGTGAAGAAGAAAATTGATTGTTTGGGCTCCACTTTGAGCCAACTTGTACTTAACCATAATAGGTTGGAATTCATGTTCGCAAGAGTAACAAGTATAGTATTCCCGTAAATGTGATAATCACAGGTCAAGTATTAATGTGTCAAGAGGCAAGTGATAAGTCATGCCATAATCAGAAGCAAGTGTCAAGTAGCAAGTCGGGTGTCAGGTGATATATGACTTGAAGGTAATATCATATCAGTTGCCAAGTGATACAAACAGGTGTCCAGTATTAGCATGTAGATGGCAGGTATCAAGTAAAAGCATGTCAAGTGTTAACATATCAAGCATGAACTTGGCAAGTGATAAAATAATAGCTGAGCACAATCAAGCAGAGCTGAGCAAGCTGGAGCGAAGCTAATGTACAACACTAAATGCTATCACGCTCAGCGTGGTTACCGCTCGCAGCGTAGCTAGACACACGTGTCGCAGTAAGCGTATGAACGCTATACTACTGTTCACGGGAAGCCATGCTCACGGGGTAATTACACTCGAACGGAGTGAGCGTTAAAGTGTTGACGCTAAGTTCACCTATCAGGCGTAGTATAGGGAAAGTCTAGAGGACTTTAAACCTCAAAGGTTATACCCAGAGGTTAGGGTACCTACAGAGAAGGTGTTAGTTCCAGATACAAATACATAAGACAATCAAGTCGATCCGACGAAGCGGGAAAGCCAAGAGGAAAGCGAGAACACTCGCCTAAATCCTTGAAACACAGTGAAATCCCCGATCTCCGGAATCTAGGAAATCAACGCGTCAACGCGTTAGAAAGAAAGTGATAGAGAGAGGAGAAAATCAAGAGAGAGAAAGAGAATGAGAGAGAGGAGAGAGAAAGAGAGAACTAGAGAGAGAAGTACATGGAGAGAGTGTGTACAGGGGGACGCGAGTTTGAGAGTGAGACGCGGGGTCGCAGACCGGGGTCGCGTCGCGTAGATGCCACAAACGCGAGGTTCGAGACCCGCGTTCAAGTCAGGACGCGAGGAGAATGCGGACGCGGTCGTGGGTTCCGCGTCACGTTAACACGAGAAGAACACGGACGTGGGCATGGCTCCGCGTTGCGTCGATATAGGAACGCGAAGGCCGCGTTATACAAGTATCAAGAACGCGAAGATTCGCGTTAAGGAATTGCCTAGACGCAGGGGTAAACTCCGCGTCTAGCAATCAACAGAGAGAAAGAGAGAGACAGGGAAAGAGGGAGAGTGGGACGCAGGGAAAGAGTCAGACGCAGGTTTTGGGAGGAAAATCTGAGAAGAGAAGGAAAAGGAAAGGAAAGAAAGAAAGAAGAAAAAGAAAGAAAGAAGGAAAAGGAAAGAAGAGAAGGAAGGGGTGGTAGCCGGCCATGGCCGATGGTTGCCGGCGACGGCCGGAGGTGACCGGAAGTGGCCGGAGATGGCCAGAAAAGGTGGCCAAAGCTCCACATCCAAACCATTATTGGAGTGCAAGTGTAGTTCATTTGGTGAAAATGGAGTTTGGGAAATGGTGTTTCGGAGAGCGAAGAGTTGGCTAGGATGGAAGAGCTCGCCGAGGAGGAGAACTTGGTGTGGTTGGTGGTGGCTAAGGTGGAGTATATGGTGGTGGAGAGGGTGGAGAAGGTGGTGGTGGATATGGGTTATTTGTGGAAAATAAGAGGAAGAAGAGGTGGTGGAGGTGGTGTTGGGGTTGTTGTTGTTGTTGGGATGGAGGAGGAGATGGAGGAGAAAAAGATGGTGGAATTGGTGGTGGAAATGGAGGTGGAGAAGGTGGAGATGGGCCGGCCAAAGAAGGAGCAAGAGGCTCTTGGCTGCTATCATTTGCAGGAAACAAGAAGGAGAAGAAGAAATAATGAAGAGAGAGAAAGGAGTGGGGTATAATATAAAGGGGATAAATGATTATTATAATGTTGCCATCCCTTTCCAAAACAAAAGAGAACGCACAAATAACTTGCGTCTCTATGAACAAAATCCGCGTCTTGGCTAAATGAACTGGACGCGGAGAAAAATCCGCGTCCAGGAGGATAACGCGAGTTTTGCGTTTGCCAGAAAAGACAAAAAGGCATGAAGATAAGATTCAGAGTTGATTTTACAGGACAAGTATTAAATGCAGTATGGAGAGGATCTCTGCATTAAATGTTAAATCTAGGTTGGTGAAACTCGCGTCTAGCGAGGAGAGAGAAAAAGGGAAGAGTAAAATTCTGGATAAAATTCCGGTATCTGGGAAAACACCGAAAACTCCGGAAAAGTCAAAAAAAATAAAGTACCTTGGAAAGCTTCCCAAAATTCTCAAAAATAATAAATATTATATAAAAATTTTTGGTGAAATTGGTTTTCAGAAATCAATCTCATTTCAAAATAAAAATCCTGAAGTCAACCGTCAATACCGGTCTACACTGGGTCGGCCAGATTTTGATAAAATCTGAAAAATCTCAAAAAAATTCCTAAAAGGAGAAAATATAATTCTAAGAAGTAATATGAAAGCGGAATCCAGAAATTTGATTCCAATTGTAAACTAAAATTCCGGAATCAACCAGTGATACTGACCGACACCAAATCCAGTGGAATTTTGATAAATTCAGAAAATTCTCAGAAAAAATATTTAGATAGAAAATATGATTAAGAAGTTACAGGAAAGCCGTTTTTAGAATTTTAACTCCATTTGTAAATAAAAAATCCGAGAATCGGTCCGCGGTATGGTCGACCCCAGTTTTGAAGATTTTCAACTTAATTCAGGAAATTTTAGAAAATCACGAAAAATCTAGAATATTAGAAAAAGATGTTTGAAATTGAAATCGGTCAAATCAGAATACCAGAAAGTCCAAATCGAGCAATACTTAGGGTCGGCCCCCGGTTCAGAGCAGGGCTGACTCCGAGTTCACGAATCCAGATCCAAGGCAAAACGATCATATAAATAACTCATAATACAAAACAAATATAGGAAGTAAATTAAAAA
>JAVJIF010020756.1:0-52391 GCA_038442645.1 Agave tequilana
GGTCCCGTGCATACCCGGGACCACGGTCCAGACTCCTGGCGCTGAACCAGGCCCTACCGTAAGGTAGTCAAGGAACATGTATAACAAGTCAGGTACATGTATAACATGTACAACAGGAACAATAACAGGACGGGGTGCTAGTCACCCCCGGGAACATTGTAGTGGAACCCTCTTTCAGCTGCGCAACCTAAATCCTAGGTCCACCCAAGATACAGACGCTGTCTCCTCCATCAATTTTTTCAATCTCAGTGTAAGTTGTTTAATATCATGTCATTAGTTACCAAGATTATTAATGTACATGTTACCTAAAATTTACTGGGATAACTCGGTAATGACAACAGTAACAACATTAAAAGTGAAATCGTGATACATGTATAACAGAATATATATATGTCGGTGAACATGATAAGCAGGACGAGGTTGTTTCCGTATAATAATATCTTTCCCAGTAGTTAAATAACATGAACATGATGGTCATCAGATAAATGTCACAAATGTCATCCCGGTGAGTCTTAGTGGCAAAGTCCTAACCGATGTCATGTAGTGATCATATAGGTTTATTACCAAGAACAAGTGAACTTATTGCATACAGAAATACAAAAATATACTACAGGTAGTACATGAAGGTAATTCATGAAGCTATAAAATTTCTAAATGCTAGAAAACTAGTTTAATCATTTAAATCACTTTTATAGCATAATTACATAACTAAAAAATTATCACAAAAATTCTTGTTTAACTGATGGAAAAAAACACTCACCTGAGCTAGATCACAATCCAAAGCACTGAAATTCTAGGATCCCGATAAATCTAAATAAATTAATTCAATAGAAATTGTTAATATCTTTTATTTTATTTTTTTTTTATTTTCTTGATTAATTAGCTTAAGGTTGGGAATATGATCCTCTGAATTACATGAAATTAATAGGTTTAATTTGACTAATTTTAAAATTTTCTTTTGTTAGGTTTTTAAAGACTTTTTAATATTAAATTTCTTAACGGGTTTGGATTTACCATTAAGGGAAACTAACTTTAAAGGGGGTAATCTGATTTAATTTATGTTGCTATTCCTCTGAAAATTTTATCTTAGAAAGAAGAAGTATTGTAGACTGTTAGTTATATTTCTCTCTATTCTTTTTGATATTTTTAACTAATTATTTTAATTATTTTTTGCAGGTTAACGAGTCTGGATTTTTCTGTTGGGTCGGATTTTGTTGTGCGGGTTTGGATCCAGAAGATGCAGCCCATGCAGAGCTGGGTTGAAAGTAGCTTGTGGGCCTCTGTAATAGCAGAATTTTTATGGTTCTAATTTAATTAATTTTTTTAAAAAAACTGAAATTAAATTCACAATTTAGATCTACTTACTTGAGTTGTTCCTTCTTGTTTGCTCCTCAATCTCTGTACCTTGATACCCCTTTTCGTTCACGATCCACTTGAGGAGAAAGGAAAGATGGACGTGGGGAGGAGCTTGGATTAGGGTTTTCTCTTGAGGTAGAAGAGAAAAAAAAAGAGTTCAGTTTTTTATATAGGTTATTAGATATTTTAGAAACATGAATTCCAGTTAGGTTTAGATTGCTTAAGTTAGTAGTTCAGATAAGAATTAAAGATTTGCTAAAAATCTCAAGGAGATTCGGTTTAGATTTGAAAATTATAGGTTGTCTAGCTTATTAGGTTCAAATTTAAATTCGAGTGCTTTTGGAGTACACGCCAATGTGGCATAATGGTCTACTCTCTCCTCTCCCTTGCTGGGGACCCGAGTTCGATCCCTAGTGCCTGCATATAAGTTACCATTTTTTTAATATATTATTATTATTATTATTACTTTGGTAAAACTCAAATAGTGTATTACAATCTACCCACCTAATAAGAAAATTTCGTCCTCGAAATTTAAATTCAATCATCATGGAAAAGGTGGGGATAGCTATCGCGGATGACATCCTTCCACTCTCACGTTGCTTCTCCCGGAGGTCGATTGCCCCCAAGATATCAGAACAAGTGGAATGGTCTGCTTCTTCAATTTCTTGGTGGTCCGGTATAGAATAACCGTAGGCCTCTCAGTGTAGGATAGGTCCGGCCTAAGTTCCAACTCAGAATGATCCACCACATGAGTGTCATTTCGGATATACCTCCTCAGCTGAGAAACATGGAAGACGTCTTGCACATTATCCAAAGATGGGGGCAATGCCAGCCTATAAGCCACAGCTCCCACTCGTTCCAAAATCTCAAAAGGGCCTATAAACCTGGCACTCAGCTTCCCTCTGTTGTCAAATCTAATTACTCTTCTCGTTGGAGATATCTTTAAGAATACTTTATCTCCAATCTCAAACTCCAGTGGCCTTCTGTCCAAATCTGCCCATTTCTTCTGTCTATCCTGAGCTGCCTTGAGGTGCTCTCGAATAATCTTAACTTTCTCCATATGATCTCCGGTCCCAATAGTCTCCGGTCACCAATATGGTCCCAGTACAAAGGAGACCTATACTTCCTTCCATACAAAGCTTCAAAAGGCGTCATCTTAATATTGGCTTGGTAGCTGTTGTTATAGGCAAACTCTGCCAAATGCAGATGGTCTTCCCATGACCCTTTGAAGTCTAGCATGCAAGCGCTCAACATGTCTTCGAGAATCTGGATCGTCCGCTCTGATTGCCCATTAGTTCGCGGATGGTATGCTGTGCTAAACTTCAAGCGCGTCCCCAAACTTTCCTGGAGACTCCTCCAAAAGTGGGACAAGAATCTAGTGTCTCTGGAGGACACTATGCTAACTGGCACGCCTTGGAGTCTCACTACCTCCTGCATGTACTTCTCCGCTAACAACTCGGTAGGCTGTCCCAATCTAAAAGGAATGAAATGTGCTGACTTCGTGAGACGGTCCAGTATAACCTATACTGCATTATTACTCTTCTGGTTGCGAGGTAAAGCAGTGATGAAATCCATAGTGATGTGCTCCCACTTCCATTCCGGAATCAGTAGAGGTTGAAGAAGTCCAGCCGTCCTCTGATGTTCCGCCTTCACTTGCTGGCATACTAAGCACTTTGTCACATACCGAGCAATCTCCCTTTTCATTCCATGCCACCAGAACTGTTGCTTCAGATCCTGATACATCTTCATCCCTCCTGGATGTATGAAATAAGCCGAACTATGGGCTTCTGCTAACACTTCTTGCCGAACCTCTCCTTTCGGCACACAAATTCTGTTACCGAAACAGAGCGTTCCATCCGTATGGATCTGCATATCTGACCTCAACTCGGCTTCCACTTGTTCCCTGAATTCTTGCAACTTGGGGTCTCTGCCCAGAGCTTCCCTGATCTTCTCCAATATGGTTGCTTGAATCTGCATAGCCATCAATTTGCTAAGAGATATTGCCCTTCGTATCACCATCAATCCATCCGTCTCATCTCCTCGAATAACTCCTTTTGTTGAGTGATCTGCATTGCCATAAGCTTCAGGCTTTCTGCTCAAGGCATCAGGTATTACATTGATCTTTTCAGGGTGATACTGTAGATCAATATCGTAATAGCCATCAACTCTAACCATCTCCTTTGCCTCATGTTTAGCTCCTTCTGAGTGAAGATATACTTCAAGCTCTTGTGATCAGTTATATCAGCACTTGGTCTTCCAACAGATAGTGCCTCCAAATCTTTATGGCGAAAATGATTGTTGCCAGTTCCAGATCATGTGTAGGATAATTCTTATCATGACGCTTTAGCTGTCTAGAAGCATAAGCTATCACATATCCATGTTGCATTAGCACACACCCCAAACCTCGCCCTGACGTGTAACTGTATATGATCATACCTCCAGTACCGTCGGGCATCTTCAAGACTGGGGCCGTGATCAATCTGTTCTTTAACTCTTCAAAAATAGCAGCACACTCCGCAATCCATACATACTTTATTCCCTTTTGAGTAAGCTTGGTTAGAGGCCCTGCAATCCTTGAGAAATCCTGCACAAACATCTGGTAATATCCAGCCAGTCCTAGAAAACTTCTGATCTCTGTTGTCGACTTCGGGATGGGTCAATCCTTCACTGCCTGAACCTTACTAGGATCCACCGTGACCCCTTCATCTGAAACAATATGACCTAGAAAAACCACACTCTTAAGCCAGAACTCACATTTGCTCTGTTTGGCGTAGAGCATCTCCCGTCGAAGGGTCTGCAACACAATCCTCAAGTGCTCTGCATGCTCTTCTTCATCCTTAGAATAAATCAGGATATCATCTATAAATATTACTACAAATTTATCCAAAAAATGGAGAGAACACCCGATTCATCAAATCCATAAAAATTGCTGGGGCATTGGTCATTCCAAATGGCATGACTAGGAACTCGTAATGACCATAACGAGTCCTAAAGGTCGTTTTCAGAATGTCCTCCTTCACCTTCAGTTGATGATATCCAGAACGAAGGTCCAACTTCGAGAACACCTTAGCTCCACAAAGTTGATCGAACAGGTCATCAATCCTGAGAAAAGGATATTTGTTCTTGATGGTGATCTTGTTCAATTCGCTATAGTCAATGCACATCCTCCTACTACCATCCTTCTTCTTCACCAACAACACCGGAGCTTCCCAAGATGAAACACTAGGCCTGATAAATCCTTTGTCTGAGTACTCTTGTAATTGTTTCTTTAGTTCTGCAAGCTCCACGGGTTCCATCCGATACGGTGCCTTAAAAATTGGGGACGTGCCCGGAATGACATCTATAGAAAACTCCAGGACTCGATCTGGCGGCAATTCGGGTAGGTCTTCTGGGAATACATCTAAGAATTCTTCCACCACTGGTTTCGGCATCTCCTCGGCTTCTGTGGTGACGTAATCTACTTGATACTTCTGTCTGGATGCCCTAGATTCTCCAACAAACTGAAACTCTAGTTGATGCGGAATTCAGAATATTACAGTCTTACTCCGACAGTCAATTACCGCATGATACTTACTAAGCCATGTCATGCCCAAGATCACATCGTATCCATCGGTGTCTATCATTAACATGTCTGCACTAAACTCCCTTCCACAAATCACTACAGGATAAGATCTTCATACTCTACTAGTGGTTATAATCCCATTCCCCGTACTAATCTCCCATTGATTGTCCATATCATTACAGGGTATAGAATGCATCGTAACAAAACTAGTAGATATATAGCAATGTGAAGCACCGGAATTAAATAATGATATGACTGGAATTGAATGAACCAAAATGGTACCTGCCATAACCTCCTCTGATGCCTCTGCCTCCTCTGCAGTCAGATTGAAAGCCTGGCCTCTCCCACGAAGTGCTCCTGCCCTCCTCTGGGACTGTTTGAACACATATCGTTGTGGAAGAAGTGGAACTCCTCTCAGGTACTGGGTTCCTCTTGGCTGCTTCTGATGCTAGAGCAATGGGCATGACACTCCTCTACCCCTTGGACGGGCAGTTCACTAGCTGATGATCTCTAGCTCCACAAGCCAAGCATAGTCCGTTCGCCCTTCTGCACTCCCCTCGATGATGCCCCCGCAGCTGACAAAACCGGTAAACAACTGCTCGCGGGGAAGTAGTAAACTGTTGCTTGATATGTGGAGCACCGCCGAACCTGAATGAAGGTCCCTTAATCACCTGGTCAAAGGGTCGCTTCAGCGGCCTTGCATGCACCCTGCTCTTATTCTTCTTCTCTATCACCTGCTCCAAACTACGGGCAGCACTGAGAACCTGAGAGTAAGTTCTCAGCGGTTGTGTGACCAAGAACTTCTGAATGTCCAACCTCAAACCCTGCTAGAATCGGTTAGCCCGGTCTTCCTCTCTGCCACTGTAACCCCCTGCTCCCTGGTGTACGTATCACCTTATCAGTACTCGATACGACGTACAAAATTGATTTGATCTTTCTGCTAGTCAGATTGAACCGATTTCAGTTTCAGATATCATTTTCTAATAGTTTAGATTTTTCAGAATTTTCTGACATTTTTCTGGATTATTTTGGAAAATCTCCGTAGTCGGTGTCGACCAATACTGAGAATCGACTCTACGATTTTTAATTCACAAACGGAGTAGAATGTTGAAAATCTGCTTTCACCTTGTGTCTTGGAATCCTATTTTCTACGTTAGGGTATTTTGGGGGATTTTTCTAAATTTATCAAAAATGGGCCAAATCGGTGTCGCCGGTGTCGGTAGTACACTTTAGGATTTTTAACTTGCAAACCTGACTTTATTTCATGTATCCAATTTCACATTCCTCCTCTATGTAATATTCTCTATTTTTGATAATTTTTGGGAACCATACGGAACGAGTCAAATTTTACTGAATAAAATAATATTAATCAAATAATATAATAATCTTTTTCTTTTTCCTTTCATTTTCCCTCTTCTTCTCCATTTCTCTGGAAGCCACCCCCACCGACTTACACAACCGCCTTCTCTCTCTCTTCCCTACTTAAATCTCTCCCTCTCTCTCTCTCTCTCTCTCTCTCTCTCTCCATTCTTCACTCTCTCTCTTACTCTCTCTCTCTCTCTGTCTGGTCCAGACGGCGGACCTGACCCACGCCCGGCGGCCGGTGGCCGACGCGCCACCGCCGCGACCCCTGGCCAAGCGCCGCGGCTCTGCCGCGCCCCAGTCCGGGCGCCTCCCTCTTCTCTTCCTCCTTCTCTTCTTCTTTTCCTTTCTTCTCCTCCTTCTTCTGCTGCTGCTGCTTTTCTTTCTTCTTCTTCTTCTTTTCCTTCCTGTCTTCTTCTCCTTCTTCTTCTTCCTTTTCTTTTTCTTCTTTTCTCTCTCTCCATCTCTTTCTCTCTCCCCCTCTCTCTCGTTCTCTGGGAGCCGCCGCCGACGGGGCGAACCGCCGCCGGCGAGGCGACGCCGGCGGGGCTGGCCGCCGCCAGCCCCTGCCCCCTTTCTCTCTCTCGTTCTCTCTCTAATGGGTTTAACCCATTAACCCTATTGGGTTAACTTGAAACCCATTAAACCCGTTAACCCAGTAACCCATATTCCTATAAGTCAAATGGTTTGGGTATTGGATCCAAACCCGACCCATTAAGAGCCCAAAACCCGCATCCAATAAATAAAGGTAAATTACAGAAAACCCCCTGCTAACTTTTATTATTTGCATTTAAGATAGTTTTATTACATATTTAACCCCGTTTATATGGCTTCTAGTATCCAGGCGATATCTGGAGCACCCGGACTCCGATTCGGACGATCCTGGAACCGTTGTGATCGTGGGAAAGAGAGCTACCTTCCCATGGCTCGTTTGTGAGTGTTTTTCTTTTATAAATTATATTTTTACCATGTTTAGTGAAAGTGATTGATTGCTTAAGTAATAAAACTTGATTATCGTAAATCATTATAATTATTGTTTACTCGGTAAATCCCTGGAATTAAAACATAATAAAACCTGCTTTATTATCTGGGATGATTGGTTAGTAACGAGATTTCCGAAATTAATAATTAATAATGTTTATTATGTTTAATACTTTGGTGGTACCTACCGTATTCATAAGATAGTAATAGTAAGTATAATTAGAAGTATTTAACACTCGAATAGATGATATAGCCATATTATACTGGACACGATAGTTTACATACAGTGCATTATATATTCACGTTCATCTGTTACATAGAGACTTGTTAGACTAAACAGTAGTATGCATACACTCGGAACACCGTGACTTACATATCCTGTCACACGGGACACTGTTATCTCATGTACATGTATCACCGTTACACATACTATGACACGTCACACTATTATTTCGTACTCATATCCCACCGATATATATAGATACACCAATTCACGGAATACCGTCATTTCATATATTGTTATCATCGTTACATGGATTCTCGGCATATCACTGTTACACATGCATGCATGGTTTCTATATTCTTGTCATATAGATCACCGTTCATATTGCATGTCATACTCATGTATTCCTGTTACATGATTGTTTCCCGTTACTGTTCTTGATATTCCCGTTACTGGATACATGAGCCGTTGATATGCGATGTGTGGAATCCCACATCTATTGTTTCCCGTTTCCTGTTATCGTGTTTTGTGCTATCAACAGAGCTCATGTTATGTTATCGTGTTATATGTACCATATCCTATACTTGTTCCTGATCTACTGTATAGTGAAAGATAATAAAGAAAACTTGGGTATGGGGGAGACTTGACGGTTGACTAGGTCTAGTCGGGTGGATGTCTGGATCCATTGTTTGTCCCACTGCAGGGGACGGGGTAGTGCTGGCTACCGTCTGATATAGCTCATGAGCTCCCATTTCCCGTTATTGTTTTAGCTCATTGAGTTCCCGTTATATGTTACAGCCTTAGCGGGCTGGCCCTGGTCTCAGCAGCCAGGGGTCTGTTTAAGGCCGTTGTCCCGGGTATGCACGGGATACACCCACCTGATTAGAGCTCCTTGGCCATTGAGTTTTCAATGAACATAATAAAATGATATAAACAATTGTGACGTCGGGAACACTTGTTATTTGGTCACTCTCTCGTTTGGATAATGGTACCCGTATGCCATGTCCGGATGGGTTCGACTGGAGTGCGGGCTCCAGTATGAACTGCCAGTGGTATGGGACACTGGAAGAGATTGATTAAAATAGCAGGCGGTACTGGTTGCTACTATTGGATAAATAACATGACTTGCCTGATACATGTATTCTATTGTTTAGTTGTACTTGTTACTGTACCTGATCATTTAGCCCCTATCATGTTACATGTATAATTTGTTACTTTACCTGGTACATGTTACATTTTCTGTGGTGGCATACTACTCATGTATATGTATACTCTGTATTGCATATATTCTGTTTTCTATATACCTTGCAGACATCATTACTGTCTATGCACAACACCGTATTATGGTTATATTGCATATGCCCATCTGTAGGTTCACTTCTATCACGTCACCACTAGCATGTTCATTTCTATCACGTCACCACTAGACAACATTATTTATTATATAAACGGGATACGACTATAGACATGACCCGATGATAACCGGCTAGGTAGTGATGGTATTAAAAGATGACATGTTTATATATTTCTACTACTTATTATATGCTTATTATATGGTATCACTAATACAACATCATGTATTATATATTATTATCGTGCTTGTATTATTATAGTACATATTACTACCTCCTTCATTTTACCACTCACTAGGTCGCTTTCTGACGACCCTGGGTTTGCGTGCCCAGGTTGGAGATCCGAGTTATCGTATTGTCAGATAGTCTATTGTGCACATAGGAGACTCCTCATCGAGACCCTTCATAGGTATCTTTATGATTTATTGCTGTTATCTTATTTATCCCTGTTTTCCTATCTGTTATGAGCACTAACCTCTTTCTGCAGGCTTTCTTGTACTTATTTCCTGCTAGAACTCTTATATATATGGAGGTGATTTCCTGTACTGAGGCTTAGCGTACGTACGTGAGGGTTTTCCGCCCTGCGTATGTACGTCGCCATAACGTCCCCGTATCTACGGGATCGGGGCGTTACTTAGTGGTATCAGAGCTTAGGTTCACACCTGGTGTGGGTAACCACCTGGGTCAATGCTCTGGCTATTACCAACAGTACAATCAGGTTCAGATGAGAACTCACCAGTATCTGAGCTTGGGAATTCCAGCTATGAGTACAAGAATGCCACTTCATTGAAATTCATTCATTGATACTTTTCTATTTCCTCATTCCAGTGATCAATCAGAATATTCTGATTTCCTTCTTGTTTTCTCTTCATCTCATGGATTCTGCTTCTCATCTTTGACTCATGATACAAATCCTCCACCATGTTGTCTTTATCAATATCAGAGTACGCAGCGGAAGTGCCGTGTTTCCGTAACATTTAGGCTTTGGGGTTATAAATCTTGCCCTCCCACCTGAATTGAAATTTCGAGGACGAAATTTTTTGTAAGGTGGGGAGAAATGTAACCCCCTGCTCCCTGGTGTACGTATCACCGTATCAGTACTCGATACGACGTACAAAATTGATTTGATCTTTTTGCTAGTCAGATTGAACCGATTTCAGTTTCAGATATCATTTTCTAATAGTTTAGATTTTTCAAATTTTCTGGCATTTTTCTGGATTATTTTGGTATTTCCTGCTGGAACTCTTATATATATGGAGGTGATTTCCTGTACTGAGGCTTAGCGTACGTACGTGAGGGTTTTCTGCCCTGCGTATGTACGTCACCATAACGTCCCTGTACCTGCGGGATCGGGGCGTTACTGCCACCATGTATAAGCGAACCGGCTCAACCTTGAGAATTCCGCAGCGTACTCATCAATGCTTCGACTCCCCTGTTGTAGGTTGATGAACTGTTTCTTCATTTCCTTTTGAGCTGTCTTGTGAAAGAACCTCTCATAGAAGCTGTCTATGAATTGCTCCCAAGTGATTGGTGGTTTCAATCACTCTTCCTCTGCGAGCCACCATGTCCTAGCCACGTCTGTCAGTTGCACCTTGACCACTTCAACTTGCTCATCCTGGGAACACAAGCTGCAGTTAAGAGGCTGGTCATATCAACCAAGCACTGCTCTGCATCCAACGGCTTCTCTGTACCGGCAAAGGTGGCCGGCTGCAACCTCCTGAAGTAAGAGATGTTCCTGGGCTTTGGTTCCTGAGGTGTGATTGATCTCTCTATAGCCACCGTGGCTGTCTGTTGAGCTGCCAACAATCCATCCCGAAGGAGTGCTGTTTGTTCCTGTTGAGACTCCATCATACCACAGAGCACTCCCATCAGATCAGTGGTCTCATTACGAGCAGAACACGGGAGGAGGGACGTCTTTGGGCCATTGCTCTGAAAAATCAAATAAGATTTAGAAAAATATATAAATATGTTTCAAATATACATTAAACATTATTGCACTTGTAGCTGAAAAGTATGATTTTTTTTTAACATTGTCGGTAAGAGCTTGGCTATTAACTTAATTGTACACCCTAAATAACCTGGCTCTGATACCAAGGAAACCCTGTCACGCCCTACTTCCCAAAATATACAAAATTGGGTACGTGACGAGAGTCGGAGACGTATTCTCAATATAAATACGCTAAGCCTTAATGTATTAAATCAAAACATAAAGTTCACAATGTATTCCAGCATTCAAAAGCAAGTACAATAATGTCTTAAAAGTTCACTTATTATAAGCATAAAAAGAATAGAACCAAAAATACTAAAAGTCCTCACAAACTGAATTGAGGATGGTCTACTGGAGATCTGCAACGCGCTCAAAATACTTCTGCTCCAGCAATGTCCTCAGATCTGGATCTGAGCATAGCAAACTCAGGGTCGTCAATAAGCGACCTTGTGAGTGGTAAAATCAAAAGGAAAGGTGCACATGCATGTAACGTGTAAGAATATTAAGAAAGAAAAATATACATGATAAGGTTGGAATAACATGTCAAATAATAAATGAATAGTAACGTAGTCAGTCAGTGATATAGTCAGGGGTACCTCAGGTCATGAGTACAATTAATGTCCATCATAACATGCAGGAAGTGTTGGCCCAGAGGCCTTCCACTCTAGTTTTGATGATGATTAACTCATGTAGTTATGTGTACTAATAATCTTGTGATTTTAGTTTCAGTTTATTAATCAAGATGTTAGTAGGTGATTAGCTTCAACAAAGATGGTTTGGAAGCTTTCACATAGTGATTCAAGAGCCCGAGCGATAAGATCATAAATAACACTCATTGGAGTCAAGCTCGGTGGATCACGAAGTTTTGGATCGAGTCGGCTTGGAGACGACGCTCTACAAGAAGACATCGGTACCTAGTTTAGTTTGAGTTTTAGATCCATTTGTAAAGATTAGAATAGTATGATATGCTCAAGTTCACAAACACACGTTTCATGTTTTGAATATTGGTTTTTCGATTTTTCCGTTTTTGGTTTAACCGATCTTGGTTTCATGAATAGATAGATCAAAACAAGTTTACATAGTTTTATGTATAGTAGATTCATTCTATATACATGCATGCTTAACTTCCTAGACAAACTTAGTTTTGACTCACTTATTCATGTGTTTTATGTTTTGGTATTTTTAACAAAACTTATTTTGGAATTAAGGTCAAAAATATGGATATATATATATATATATATATATATGTTCATGTATATAGGATTATATCCATATACATCATGCCTAAATGTTGTTTAATACCATATTTTTGTATTTGGATAAGTTTTGGACAAAACGTATTTTCAATTCAAAATCCAAGTTTTAGAAAATACAGTTTTTGGTTTTTGGCAAAATTTCTATAACATAAAAATAGTTCAAATTGTTTAAAATTTGTGATGGAATTTTTCACACAAGTTTGTATTTTAATGTATAATGAGAAAACTATTTTTGTGGATTTTTAGAGATTTTATGGGAATTTTTAAGTCATTAAAAACCAAGTTTTTCTCAGAACTGCTGCTGCCAGGCTAGGCCGGTCGACCGTAGCGGTCGACCGACGTGCACGGATACGTGTACGCTGGCTTACCCTTAAGCCGGTCGACCGCACGGTAGACCGACTGAGAGCAGGTTGCTCTCAGATTGCTCACGGCCGACCGAGCGGTCGACCGAGAAGAGAGCATTGCTCTCTGTATCTGGGCTCGGTCGACCGCTACGGTCGACCGGTTGCTGCCAGCGGTCAAATATGACCGTTGGACAGTCGACCGACCGGTCGACTGGTAGTTCATTTTTGGAAGGATCTGCTGCCAACGGCTAGTTTTGTAAATGGGCTATAAATACCCCATTGGAAAGAGGTTTTCTTTAAGTTTTTAAGAGCTAATTTTTCCTGACTCTCTAGTGTTTTAACAGCAATCAAAAGAAGTTTTTGGGCTTTAAATTGAACAATCTATTTGGTGTTTTTGCTAGGGTTTGAAAAATCAAGAAAGGATTTTTGGGAAAAGATTTTGATTCAACTTCTTCATCTTGGTTTCTAGTTTTTCCCAAAGATTTTCTTTGAGTTTTTGATTTCCATTCCTTTGGTTTTCTCCACACTTGAGCTACATCTACTATCTTATTCTATAGGATCTTTGTGTGGGAAAAGAGATTGTTTGTGGTCTTTTGATCACCAAGTTGTAAACCCAATCTTTGCTTGGCTTTGTGCCTTTCCCTCATTGTGTTGAGGAGGTTGTGCATTTGGGTTGTATCCCTCAAGTTGTGAGGTGATCCTTGTGTTGCCTTGTGCTAATCCCTCAAGTTATGAGGTGATTGTTTGTTGGCTTGGTGTTGTGCCTCAAGGAGGAGGTTGTGTTTGTAAGGAGAGGAGTTGGGTACTCCTTGTGATTGTATTGCCCCAAATCCTCGATGGAGGTTCCCTTCGTGGGAGTCCTTTGTGGACAAGCTAGTGGACTTGAAATCCTTCTGTGTGAAGGCGGAGATGTAGAGCTGGGTGCTCGAACCTCGAAACATATCTTGTTGTTTGCGCTTGATCTCTTGACTCTTACTCTCTCTCTCTCTCTCTCTCTCTCTCTCTCTACTTGTGCCTTGCACCATCTCATAATTATCATTCATATTTATATGCTTGGCTTGTGTGTGTGCATCTCTAGTTGGTTACTTTTGTGAAATTGCAATTAGTTTTTAAATTCCGCATTAAGTATATTAGATTAGCATTATCACCTATTCACCCCCCTCTAGGTGATTTCAATTGGTATCAGAGCCTACGCTCCTGATATTTAGGTTTAACCACCTAGGAGTGAGATCTTGGTTTGCTAATCTTCATTTGCATTCTCATTTGCACACATTTAGTTTGCACTCAAGGATAGCCCTCCTATGTTTGATTTTTCTAGACATGATATTTGGAAGGCCAAGATGAGTTGTCATTTAAAAAGCCTAGGACATCTAGTTTATCAAGCCACTACTCAAGAATCCTACCCTAATACTATCAAGCATAAAAAGGCAAATACATTAGCACTTAAAACACTTAGAGTATCTCTTAATGAAGATCTTTTACATGTGTTTGCTCATTATGATTCGGCTTTTACAGTTTGGAGCATATTGACTTCTCCCGAGCTATCAAGGATTATCAACAAGTTGAGAAGATCTAGGAGAGACAAATCCAACGAGCATTGCCTCATGGTCCAAGGGAAAGACTCCCTTGAGGTACAATCAGATTCTCAACTAGATGATAGCTCTAGCTCATATTGCTATGGATGTTTAGAAGTTCAAAACTTAAATGTTGAACTTGCTTCAAAGCTTGAATTTTTTTTGCAAAAACATGACCTTTTGAAAAAGAAGCATTTTGATTTAAAAGAAGAAATGAAGGATTTGTGTTCTAGTTTTGAAGTGATTTTGCAAGAGAAGGAAGAGATTACTAGTGAACGTGACTCACTTAAATCTCAACTTGACCTTGTCCTAAAAGAAAATGAATTTTGAAAAGCAAAAATGATTGTGATGATGTTATGAAAAACAATGAGGTTTTATCTTCTAAATTAGATTTTGTTTTAAAAGATAACATTTCTTTGAAAAATGAAATTGATTTCATTACAAAAGAATTGGATTTAGTTTTAAAGAAAAATGAATCTTTGAAAATTGATATTGATTCTCATGTGTGAAAAACCCCTAAAGGGGGGTGAATAGGTGTAATTGCTAATCTAATGATTCTTTTTAAACTAAGTATGATGAATGATGCAACGATCTCTCAAAACAAGACTAAGAGCCGAATACCTCGTGAGAGGTTCTGAACTTCTTCCTCCCAATTCCCCTTGAATGGGTTAGAGGTGCGCAATGCAACCTTGTTGTATGAGATATGATCGATCAAGGCAAAGTATGATGGATGAATAGTGAGATGCACACAATATACCACAAGTATTACAAGCTTGAAGTAATAGCTCAAAGAAAGAAACAAGATCACAAGCAAGTAATTGAAAGCAATATAGTGCAAGAGAAATTAAAAATAAGAATTGACACAAGGCAATCGCAAACACAAAATATTTGTTTCGAGGTTCGAGCCACCGCTCTACTCCCCGCCTTCACCTCCGTGAAGGGTTTCCACTATCCACCGAGGACGATTACAATGGCCTACCGAAGACCCGAGCACCGAGCTCCACAACTTACAAAACCTCTACCGAAGAGTTGTCTCCACAAGATGAAGAAGATCACAAGTCACCAAAGTGATCACAACTTGATCACTTAAACTCTTTTACAATGTCTCACTCTTTTACAATTTCCTTATAGAATGAGTAAAGGAATTTTGGCTCTATGGAGTGTAGTGAGAAAAACTCAGTTGTGAATTGATATTAGCTAACAATCACAACTGAAAACTAGCTCAAGAAAGTATTGGAAATGAAGAGCTTAAAACACTTTTCTTCTCTTTTGAAAAAACTTGAAAAACTTAAGGCTTTTTCTTGGTATTTAGTAAGAGAGTCTTCTCCTCTATTTATAAGGAGAGAAATGGGTTTAAAACATTTTATTTAGACCTTATTTGCTCTGAAAACAAACTGGAAAACCCTGTAAAAGTCTGCCAAAAAGTAGATCAAAAACAGATTTCAGAATTGCACAAAAGAGGAAAGAGCCGTTGGGGCAGCAGCAGGCTTGGCGGTCGACCGGGCCGGTCGACCGCCAGCTCAGCTGGCAAGGAGCCGTTGGCTCCGGTTGACCGGTCGGGTCGACTGCCACAAAAGACAGCACAGCTCTCTTCTTGCGGTCGACCCGGACCGGTCGACCCAGAAAAACCGAGAGCAAGTGCATTCAGTCGGTCGACCCGGGCGGTCGACCGACAGACGTGCACAAACGTGCACGTCCTGGCACTGGCGCCGGTCGACCGGGCCGGTCGGCCGGTCAGCCTGAAATAGGAAAAACAGTATTTTTTTTTTTTGACTAGAAAATTTTTGTAAAGTAGTTGGGTTTGAACAAACTTAAGTAACATGCTAGTAGGAGTATATAAACATGATCTAAACATGATATTTATTTTGTAAAACTTAGGGTTTTGTAAATATCTACTAAGGCATGAAACCAAATTTAAAACATGAAAATTTAAATACAAGACTCATTTTAACAAAACCAAAATGTGTATGTGTATCCTAGAGCCAATATCCAACACTCAAACTTTAACATTCTAATTCTTACATGATTCTAAAGACTTCAAGTTCTTCAAGAGGGTTTTCACCATATGATCTTCAAAACTTGATTCTTGAGCCCAAATTGAGTTGACTTGAGTCCAAAGCACCTTCCTTTAGGGAAGAATCCTTCTAGTAGAGTTAGAATCCTGAAACACACTTAAATAATAAATAATATTAGTACAAATAACTAATATGTTTTGTAATCATCAAAATACACTAAACATGGGTGATTGTAACCTTGGGCCAACAATCTCCCCCTTTTTGATGATGACAAAACATATAGATTATTTAAACAAACATGGAAGAAGAGCTTGGAAAGCTCCCCCTCAAATAATGCTATGTATCAATAATGCAATGAAAGGCTAAATACATAAGGCATTGAAAACACGTAATTTTGTCAAAAACTCAAATACATCAAAGTACACCATAAACAAACAAAACAACAACAAACAATCTTATACCAATACAAACTTTATACTTTTCTCCCTCTTTTTGTCATACATCAAAAAGGGTTAAACAAAACAACAAAAAACATTTTTCTTTAAGAATCCATAATGCAAACATTCAACTCACCACAAATAAATGAAAATCTAGCATAATCTAGAGGTTTAGTAAAAATATCGGCAAGTTGAAAATCGGTAGAAACATAATCAATATCATATCACCTTTCTCATAATGATCTCTAAGAAAGTGATACCTAATGTCAATGTGTTTGGTTTTACTATGTGATTTGCATTCTTTGTCATGTGAATAGTACTAGTATTATCACAAAATATTTTAACATGATCAAAGTGTAAATCATAGTCGAGGAGAGTATGTTTCATCCAAAGAACTTGTGCACAACAAGCTCCGGCTGCAACATACTCCGCCTCGGCGGTTGATAGGGCTACCGAATTTTGCTTTTTGGAAGACCAAGATACAAGACAATTACCTAGGAATTGACATGTTCCACTTGTGCTCTTCCTATCTACCCTACAACCCGCATAGTCGGCATCCGAAAAACTAGTCATAGAAAATTGGCCGATTTTCGGATACCACAAACCCATTTCAATGGTGCCCTTAAGGTATCTAATTATGCGTTTAACCGCAATTATGTGAGACTCTTTAGGACAAGATTGAAAACGTGCACAAAGACAAACGGAAAACATGATATCCGGCCTACTAGCCGTCAAATAAAGCAAACTACCTATCATGCTACGATATAATTTAATGTCTACACTTTTACCTTGTTCATCCTTGTCAAGCTTTGTAGTTGTTGCCATGGGAGTTTTGCTTACTTTAGATCCTTCAAGCCCGAACCTCTTGATTAGTTCTTTTGTGTACTTGGCTTGATTGATGAAGATCCCATCCTTCTTTTGCTTGATTTAGAGTCCAAGGAAATAGTTGAGTTCCCCCATCATAGACATTTCGAATTCATCCTTCATGCATGAATCAAAAGCTTGGCAAAGAGATTCATTAGTAGAACCAAAAATAATATCATCTACATAAATTTGTACAATAAGTATATCTTTTTCTACATGTTTTGTAAACAAGGTTGTATCAATTTTACCTTTCTTAAAACCATTTGAAATCAAAAATGAAGAAAGTCTTTCATACCAAGCCCTAGGGGCTTGTTTTAAACCATAAAGAGCTTTATCTAATTTAAAAACAAAATCCGGATGTGTAGGATCAACAAACCCGGGGGGTTGTTCAACATACACCTCCTCATCAATAAAACCATTTAGAAAAGCACTTTAACATCCATTTGAAATAATTTAAAATCTTTATATGAGGCAAATGCTAGTGTCATCCGTATGGCTTCAAGCCGTGCTACGGGTGCAAAGGTTTCTTCAAAATCGATTCCTCCGATTTGAGTGTAACCTTGGGCAACTAACCTAGCCTTGTTTCTAACTACATTACCCGATTCATCCAACTTGTTCTTAAAGATCCACTTAGTACCAATTGTTGGTCTATCGTGGGGCCTAGGAACAAGGTGCCAAACTTGGTTGCGCTCAAATTGATTGAGTTCCTCTTGCATAGCTAGCAACCAATATGAATCGGCCTCGGCTTCGAGGACGTTCTTGGGTTCAACATGAGAAATGAATGCATAATGTCCACAATAGTCATGAAGTTTAGAGCGAGTGGTTACCCCTTTTGATACTTCACCTATGACGAGGTCCTTGGGATGATGTGGATTGTATCTCCAATCCTTTAGAAGTTGTTGAGTGAGCTCTTCTCCATTTGTTTGATCTTCATTTCCTTGAGCCTCTTGTATTTTAGCTTCACTTCCTTCATCATCCTTTGGCTTGTCTCCCATAGTAGGTGTATCCTCCAAGGTCACTTTCTCCAAGCCTTCATCCAAAGCATCTATTTCTACAACATTCTTAACAAACAAGTTAGATTCCTCAAACTTAACATGTATAGATTCCTCAATAGTCAAAGATGATCTATTGAAGACTCTATAGGCCTTGCTAATACTAGAATATCCAACAAAAATAGCCTCATAAGATTTAGGATCAAATTTATCTAAATTATCTTTGTATTTAAAACAAAACATTTGCATCCAAAAACCTGAAATATGAAACATTTAGTTTTCTAGAAAAGTACATTTCAAAAGAAGTTTTTGAAGTATTTTTACACAAGAAAACACGATTTGATATATAGCATGATGTATTAACGGCCTCGGCCCACAAATAATGTGGTAGACCATATTCACTTAGCATTGTCCTAGCCATCTCTTGCAAAGTTCGATTTTTCCGTTCAACAACTCCATTTTGTTGTGGAGTTCTAGGACAAGAAAGTTCATGCTTAATTCCATGTTCTTCACAAAAAGTGGTAAAGGGTAGGTTAATGAACTCACCTCCTCTATCACTTCTTATTCTTAAAATTGAAGTATCTTTTTCTTTTTCAACTCTTTTCTTAAAGGTTTGGAAATATGAAAAGCTTGATTTTTGTGTTCAAGAAAGAAAACCCAAGTAAATCGTGAAAAGTCATCAACCAAAACAAATGCAAATCTATTCCCACTTAGACTTTTGGTTTGTGTAGGGCCAAATAGATCCATATGGATTAACTCCAAAGGACGTGATGTCATGATATCCTTAATTGACTTGAAAGAAGACTTAGTTTGTTTCCCAAATTGACATGCGTCACAAACTCGGTCCTTTTCAAAATTCAAACAAGGAATACCTTTCACCATTTCCTTTGTGTTTAACCTAGAAATATGGTCAAAAGAAATATGGCCTAATCTTCTATGCCACAACCAAGAGTCATCATCGAGGCTTTTAAACAAGTAATATTACAAGTCATATTAGACATATCTATCATATAAACATTACTTTCACGAAAATCGAAAACACACAAGTATTAGAAATTCTATTAATTACTTTACAAACTACATTATCAAAAACAACATCAAACCTTTGTCACAAAGTTGACTAACACTCAAGAGGTTATGCTTGAGGCCATCAACTAAAACTACATTCTCAATTAAAGGGGATGTGCCGAGTTTTACATTACCAATACCGATGATTTTACCCTTGGCATCATCTCCGAAAGTAACGGTGCCACCTTCATGGTATCTTGATAGGGTTGCAAAGTTGTTGATGTCCCAAGTCATGTGCCTTGATCAACCACTATCAAGATACCACAATCCTCTACGTCGTTGGGCTTTGGAAGGTACCTATATCATTTAACAAAGTTGTTGACTTTGGTACCCAAACTTTCTTGGGTCCTTGAAAGTTAGTGTTTCGAACCCAAATATTATGAAAAGATGCACTTAGTCTATCATAGCAAAAATTGGCTAAGTGTCCTTTCCGCCCACAATGTGAACATGAGAACACTCTTCCATACATGAATGCATGATGTGTGTGTGAAGTGTGAGCATGCTTTGGGGGTTTGCCACGATGTAAAGGTTGTGTGGTATGAACATGAGCATGAGCATGGTGAACATTTTCTTAGGGGCTTGTTTCTTAGGAAACATAGCCTTTATCTTCTTCTTATCAAACTCACAATTTTTCAAACAATTCCTAATGAGTCTATTCTTTCTTTAAGCATGGTAATCTCATTAGAATCAATTTGTGGGGACTTGCCTTTACAAGAAATCTTATACTTGTCAAAATCTTTTGGGTGGAAACAAGAGTGGAAAGTAATTCATCTTTTTCTTTAGAAATAGTAAAGACTTGATGATTAAGAGATTCATTTTCCTTTTTCATTTTTAGATACTTTTTCTTAAGAGAGTCATAGTTATGTGATAGTTCTACAAATGCTTCTCCTAATTCATCCATGGAAAGTTCATCATTAAGAGAAGTTGAAGGGGTTACCTTGCTTGTGCTTTCATTAGCCATGAAGCACATGTTGGCGGTGTCAATCTCCTCCTCGGATTCGCTCTCGGAATCCCATGTAGCTTTCATTGCCTTCTTCTTGTGAGGCTTCTTTGAGGTGGAGGGCTTCACTTTATCCGGACACTCCGCTACAATGTGTCCCGGTCTTTGGCAATTGAAACAAACGATCTTTCTTTCTTCTTTGCCTCCTTGCCATCTCCTTCTTCCTTGGAATTTAGCCTTATTGTACATCCTCCGGACGTTCTTCACAAGAAGTGAGAGCTCTTCGTCATCTTCTTCTTCATTGTCTTCGTCGGAGTGAGTGGTTTGACTTTTGAAGGCTATAGTCTTCTTTTTGGAAGGAGCCATATCCTCCCTTGCTTTCCTCTCCATCTCATAGGTTTTGAGATTCCCATGAGACCTATGAGCTCCATCTCCTCTTTGTCATTGAGTTCCTTCAAGGTAGTTGCCTTTACTTCCCATGAAGGAGGAAGAGCCCGGATGATCTTTCTCACCTTTTGATCATTGTTAATACCATCACCTAGAGAAGAAAGTCCATTAGTGATCTTTGTAAATTTTGTAACCATATCATCTATGGTTTCATGTTCTTGCATGCTAAAGTTCTCATATTGGGACCGAAGAAGGTCTATCTTAGCCTTCTTCACTTGTGAAGTCCCTTCATGTGTGACTAGCAAATGTGTCCAAATCTCAAATGCGGATTTGCAATGGATGACTCTAGCTATGTCATCATCATTGAGGGCTTGAAGGAGTGCATAGTGAGCCCTAGCATTGGCATCAAATTCTTTGGTCTCAATTTCGGACCAAGTAGATTCATCACCGGGGGTGCACTAAAGGGTTTGGTCACGGCCTTTGCAACTCGGCTACCTAGAGATTGCAAGAAAACGGTCATCTTAACCTTCCATATGGGAAAGTTAAGTCCATCAAACTTAGGGGGTGTCTTGATACCATCGGCCATCTTTACTAAGTGAGAGTGTATGAAAAAATGAATGAAGTGATTAGCAAATTTAGGATCTCTCTAAGGTTGTTAAGCCAAATCCTAGAGTCCAAGCTCTGATACCAATTGAAAAACACCTAGAGGGGGGGTGAATAGGTGTAATTGCTAATCTAATGATTCTTTTTAAAACTAAGTATGATGAATGATGCAACGATCTCTCAAAACAAGACTAAGAGCCGAATACCCCGTGAGAGGTTCTGAACTCCTTCCTCCCAATTCCCCTTGAATGGGTTAGAGGTGCGCAATGCAACCTTATTGTATGAGATATGATCGATCAAGGCAAAGTATGATGGATGAATAGTGAGATGCACACAATATACCACAAGTATTACAAGCTTGAAGTAATAGCTCAAAGAAAGAAACAAGATCACAAGCAAGTAATTGAAAGCAATATAGTGCAAGAGAAATTAAAAACAAGAATTGACACAAGGCAATCGCAAACACAAATATTTGTTTCGAGGTTCGAGCCACCGCTCTACTCCCCGCCTTCACCTCCGTGAAGGGTTTCCACTATCCACCGAGGACGATTACAATGGCTACCGAAGACCCGAGCACTGAGCTCCACAACTTACAAAACCTCTACCGAAGAGGTGTCTCCACAAGATGAAGAAGATCACAAGTCACCAAAGTGATCACAACTTGATCACTTAAACTCTTTACAATGTCTCACTCTTTTACAATTTCCTTATAGAATGAGTAAAGGAATTTTGGCTCTATGGAGTGTAGTGAGAAAAACTCAGTTGTGAATTGATATTAGCTAACAATCACAACTGAAAACTAGCTCAAGAAAGTATTGGAAATGAAGAGCTTAAAACACTTTTCTTCTCTTTTGAAAAACTTGAAAAACTTAAGGCTTTTTCTTGGTATTTAGTAAGAGAGTCTTCTCCTCTATTTATAGGGAGAGAAATGGATTTAAAACATTTTATTTAGACCTTATTTGCTCTGAAAACAAACTGAAAACCCTGTAAAAGTCTGCCAAAAAGCAGATCAAAAAACAGATTTCAGAATTGCACAAAAGAGGAAAGAGCCGTTGGGCAGCAGCAGGCTTGGCGGTCGACCGGGCCGGTCGACCGCCAGCTCAGCTGGCAAGGAACCGTTGGCTCCGGTCGACCGGTCGGGTCGACCGCCACAAAAGACAGCACAGCTCTCTTCTTGTGGTCGACCGGACCGGTCGACCCAGAAAAAACCGAGAGCAAGTGCATTCAGTCGGTCGACCCGGGCGGTCGACCGACAGACGTGCACAAACGTGCACGTCCTGCACTGGCGCCGGTCGACCGGGCCGGTCGGCCGGTCAGCCTGAAATAGGAAAAACAGTATTTTTTTTGACTAGAAAATTTTTGTAAAGTAGTTTTTGGGTTTGAACAAACTTAAGTAACATGCTAGTAGGAGTATATAAACATGATCTAAACATGATATTTATTTTGTAAAACTTAGGGTCTTGTAAATATCTACTAAGGCATGAAACCAAATTTAAAACATGAAAATTTAAATACAAGACTCATTTTAACAAAATCAAAATGTGTATGTGTATCCTAGAGCCAATATCCAACACTCAACTTTAACATTCTAATTCTTACATGATTCTAAAGACTTCAAGTTCTTCAAGAGGGATTTCACCATATGATCTTCAAAACTTGATTCTTGAGCCCAAATTGAGTTGACTTGAGTCCAAAGCACCTTCCTTTAGGGAAGAATCCTTCTAGTAGAGTTAGAATCTTGAAACACACTTAAACAATAAACAATATTAGTACAAATAACTAATATGTTTTGTAATCATCAAAATACATTAAACATGGGTGATTGTAACCTTGGGCCAACAATGTGGTGCCATGCTAGTATAGCTTCTTCTTCTTTCACATCTTTTGCATGCTCCACTTTATCTTCTTGTATTGAAAAT
This sequence comes from Agave tequilana, assembly GCA_038442645.1. Lineage (NCBI taxonomy): Eukaryota > Viridiplantae > Streptophyta > Magnoliopsida > Asparagales > Asparagaceae > Agave > Agave tequilana. Next base: position 23,223 of record JAVJIF010020756.1, read on the forward strand.
GACATATATGTGTTGAAGAAAAGTGTTGAATGTTTGGGCTCCACTTTGAGCCAATGTACTTTGAATCATACACGCTTGGAAACCTTGGTTCGCAAGAAACAAGTTCCATCTTTACATGTACACCCATCACGGCATACACATGCTCATCACGGACACAACCATAACATGTATGCTAATGTGTACACTTGTACACATTGTGGTCGTAAGGGCCACCTTGCTAGATTTTGTTATGATCGTTTACATATTGAAAATTTAGCAAATAATCTTGTTTGGGTTAGGAAGGGTACTAACCCCTATGGACCCAAAAGAAAATGGGTACCAAAGACCACCCCGTATGTATTTGCTGTAGGTGTGGGCTCTCGCATCACGTGAGAGTAACGGTGCCTTGAAGTGGATGTGTTCCGTGCTTAAAGAAAACAAATTTGGATGCATCACTTTCAAGGGTAGTTTGGTGGAGGAGGACCACCATTGGTTTGGAGAACTAGAGAGGTGCTTCATCGGTTTTGGTATCATTCTCTAACTCCCGTTTATATTTGCATGCTCTTCATGTCATTGATTTAAAGCATGTTATGTTTTATTGTTCATTATGCCTATGCCATGCTTATTAGATTAGTGATGTACATGTTTAGTTATTTGAGACACCCATGTTTAAAATGAACTTATCTTTGTGTTCTCACCTTGTTTAGTAATAACATGTATGCCCTAGATCTAATGCACATGCATATACATAATGTTCATATGGATGTTTATGATCTTATTTTATGCTTCATGATTTTCATGTTGATTTATATATCATTTTATACTTCATGATTTGAGTACTTGTTTAGATGTTGGTTTTCATTAAACTAGGATATATACTTGTACATATTGTGGGCCACAAATAGATTATTACATGTTTTGTGCTTAAAAACTCTTTTGTACACATTAGATGTGCTAGTATAGTCTAGTTTTGATGATTTATGCACTCTAACTTGTATTCCCCATTTTTGGATTTGTTTTATGATCATGTGTTTTCATTTCATGTATATGTTTTTTTGCCAAACTTTAAGATATACATGTATACCCCTTGAGTAATTTGCTTTTCATGCAAATCTTTATATATGGACTCAATTGTGTTTAGGGATATATATGTACACTTCTTGTTTGTCAAAACATACATATGCCTTGAAGTATAAATTGTTTTAATGAAAATTTAGTTTTTCATGATTTTTCATGGTTCATGTTTAAAGGAATTTAAATTGAGCTTAATTGAATATTTCATGATGATATGTGTCACATAACACTTGTTCACTCACTTTATTAGGTTTCTCATGATTTTGTTTTCATGAGTATGATATGGGCTTTATGGATTTTGAGTGTTTAGTGATCATGTGAATGACATGTGTTTCATGAAAAACAATTTTGTGTTGTTCCTTACTTGAAGGATTTCGTACTAGTTAACAAATTTTTCCATAACTAGTTCGTGTTCTTCGTTTTGGTAGAGTTTTTCAAACAAACTATATTTTCAAACTTATTTTTTTGAAAACCCTACCTTCAACGGCGGTTGGTTGGGAGACCATGCTCATGTATGCTTTATAGTGAAAATCATTTTAAACTTGAACATGTGTTGGGAGGATAGGAATATGAGATATACATTTGATCTTATTGTTGCTTCAATTGGTATCATTGGATTCTTTCAATTGGTATCAATATTGACTTTTCTTGTATACTCATATATTTTTTATATGTATGCTTTCATCTCAAATAATATCAATTTCAATTGGTATTAACTTTTCATACATATATATGTTTTTGCTTATGCTAAAGCTTGAGTTTTAATTTTTGTTTCAATTGACTAGTTTTCAATTGGTATCCATGTACAAGCTTATGCATGATTTAATTTGGTATTTCATAAAGAGGGAGAAAACTTGTATTTCATCTTTCAATTGGTATCTGATTTTCACTCCCATACTTTATGATTGAAAATTTTAATTTGGTATCATATGTTCAAAATGAAAAATATTTACAATTGGTATCAAAATTTTTGTTTAGAAATTCAAAATTTGTTATGTTTAATTTCAATTAGTATCAAGATTGTTTTCTTACAATGGTATGTTATTTGTTTACTTATCAATTGGTATCAAGATTTTTTTTCAATTGATATATGAATGTTTAATGCCTCGTTTACCTTTATTTCAATTGGTATCATTTGATATAGGCATTCCTTAAAATGTTTTTATACTCATTTCAATTGATATCATTTATATACTTCATTGACACATTTTTTTTTAATTAGTATCATGTTTTATGTCACCCTTTATTGATTCTTTGTTTTGATCAAAAAGGGGGAGATCATTTTGTTTTACTTTTACCCCTTTGTTGATGATTGACAAAAAAGGGGAGAAGAATTTGAGTTTGTAGTTTATATGCATGTTTATGTATGCATGTTTTATGTTTTTATTAAAGTTCAATAGGTATCAAGAGCTTCTTGTTTTATGTTTTATTTTTGGTTTAAAGTTCAATGGTATCAAAAGCATTATTTGAAGAACATGTTTATTTTTGGTATCAAGAGCTTCTTTAGTTTTGTTTGCAAATTGGTATCAAGAGCTTGTTTTGAACATGTATTGTTTTATTTAATTGGTATCAAGAGAGTATGTTTTTACTTGGTATCAAGAGCATTATGTTTTAGAAAAAGGATTTATGTTCATGCATCAAGATAAACATAAATATATATGTGTTTCATGCTTGTTTATGAGCCTTCATTGCATATTTATTTGCTCGTTTATTGCTATGCATGAGTTAAAGGGAGCTTCCTTGAAGCTTAACTTTCCATGCATATATAACTCCATGAGTTTTGTCATCATCAAAAAGGGGGAGATTGTTGGCCCAGAGGCCTTCCACTCTAGTTTGATGATGATTAACTCATGTAGTTATGTGTACTAATAATCTTGTGATTTTAATTTTAGATTATTAATCAAGATGTTAGTAGGTGATTAGCTTCAATAAAGATGGTTTGGAAGCTTTCACATAGTGATTCAATAGCCCGAGCGACAAGATCATAAATAGCACTCATTGGAGTCAAGCTCGGTGGATCACGAAGTTTTGAATCGAGTCGGCTTGGAGACGGCGCTCTACAAGAAGACATCGTACCTAGTTTAGTTTGAGTTTTAGATTCATTTGTAAAGATTAGAATAGTATGATATGCTCAAGTTCACAACACACACGTTTCATGTTTTGAATATTGGTTTTCGATTTTTCCGTTTTTGGTTTAACCGATCTTGGTTTCATGAGTAGATAGATCAAAACAAGTTTACATGATTTTATGTATAGTAGATTCATTCTATATACATGCATGCTTAACTTCCTAGACAAACTTAGTTTTGACTCACTTATTCATGTGTTTTATGTTTTGGTATTTTTAACAAAATTATTTTGGAATTAAGGTCAAAAACATGGATATAATGTTTCATGTATATAGGATTATATCCATATACATCATGCCTAAATGTTGTTTAATACCATGTTTTTGTATTTGGATAAGTTTGGACAAAACGTATTTTCAATTCAAAATTCAAGTTTTAGAAAATACAGTTTTTGGTTTTTGGCAAAATTTCTATAACACAAAAATAGTTCAAATTGTTTAAAATTTGTGATGGAATTTTTCACACAAGTTTGTATTTTAATGTATAATGAGAAAACTATTTTTGTGAATTTTTAGAGATTTTATGGGAATTTTTAAGTCATTAAAAACCAAGTTTTTCTCAGAACTGCTGCTGCCAGGCTAGGCCGGTCGACCGTAGTGGTCGACCGACGTGCACGGATACGTGCACGCTGGCTTACCCTTAAGCCGGTCGACCGTACGGTCGACCGACTGAGAGCAGGTTGCTCTCGGGTTGCTCACGGTCGACCGAGAAGAGAGCATTGCTCTCTGTATCTGGGCTCGGTCGACCGCTACGGTCGACCGGTTGCTGCCAGCGGTCAAATATGACCGTTGGACGGTCGACCGACCGGTCGACCGGTAGTTCATTTTTGGCAGGATCTGCTGCCAACGGCTAGTTTTGTAAATGGGCTATAAATACCCCATTGGAAAGAGGTTTTCTTTAAGTTTTTAAGAGCTAATTTTTCCTGACTCTCTAGTGTTTTAACAGCAATCAAAAGAAGTTTTTGGGCTTTAAATTGAACAATCTATTTGGTGTTTTTGCTAGGGTTTGAAAAATCAAGAAAGGGTTTTTGGAAAAAGATTTTGATTCAACTTCTTCATCTTGGTTTCTAGTTTTTTTCAAAGATTTTCTTTGAGTTTTTGATTTCCATTCCTTTGGTTTTCTCCACACTTGAGCTACATCTACTATCTTATTCTATAGGATCTTTGTGTGGGAAAAAAGATTGTTTGTGGTCTTTTGATCACCAAGTTGTAAACCCAATCTTTAGTTGGCTTTGTGCCTTTCCCTCATTGTGTTGAGGAGGTTGTGCATTTGGGTTGTATCCCTCAAGTTGTGAGGTGATCCTTGTGTTGCCTTGTGCTAATCCCTCAAGTTGTGAGGTGATTGTTTGTTGGCTTGTGTTGTGCCTCAAGGAGGAGGTTGTGTTTGTAAGGAGAGGAGTTGGGTACTCCTTGTGATTGTATTGCCCCAAATCCTCGGTGGAGGTTCCCTTCGTGGGAGTCCTTTGTGGACAAGCTAGTGGACTTGAAATCCTTCTGTGTGAAGGTGGAGATGTAGAGCTGGGTGCTCGAACCTCGAAACATATCTTGTTGTTTGCGCTTGATCCCTTGACTCTTACTCTCTCTCTCTCTCTTTACTTTGTGCCTTGCATCATCTCATAATTATCATTCATATTTATATGCTTGGCTTGTGTGTGTGCATCTCTAGTTGGTTACTTTTGTGAAATTACAATTAGTTTTTAAATTCCGCATTATGTATATTAGATTAACATTATCACCAATTCACCCCCCTCTAGGTGATTTCAGGAAGATGGCAGGTTCAGTTTATAATGTCAATGTAAGAATTCAGTTTTTCATTATTAATTATATTAGCGACACCAATTGACACATGTAATAGAGCATCTCATACTACGCCTATTACGCATGTCAATCAGGGTCCTAAGTTATTGAAACTGATCGGTTGGAGACATTGTCCGTGTTTTAGGTGGGTCCTGTGCATACCCGGGACCACGACCCAGACTCCTGGCGCTGAACTAGGCCCTACCGCAAGGTAGTTAAGGAACATGTATAACAAGTCAGGTACATGTATAACATGTATAACAGGAACAAGAACAGGACAAGGTGCCAGTCACCCCCGGGAACCCTGCAGTGGAACCCTCTTTCGGCTGCGCAACCTAAATCCTAGATCAACCCAAAATGCAGACGCTGTCTGCTCCATCAATTTTCCAATCCCAGTGTAAGTGTTTAATATCATGTCATTAGTTATCAAGATTATTAATGTACATGTTACCTAAAATTTACTGGGATAATTCGGTAATGACAACAGTAACAACATTAAAAGTGAAAATCGTGATACATGTAAAACAGGATATATATATGTTTGTGAACATGATAAGCAGGACGAGGTTGTTACCGTATAACAATATTTTTCTCAGTAGTTAGATAACATGAACATGATGGTCATCAGATAAATGTCACAAATGTTATCCTGGTGAATCTTAGTGGCAAAGTCTTAACTGATGTCATGTAGTGATCATATAGGTTTATTATTAAGAACAAGTGAACTTTATTACATACAGGAATACATAAATATACTATAGGTAGTACATGGAGGTAATTCATGAAACTATAAAATTTTTTAATTATTAGAAAACTAGTTTAATCATTTAAATCACTTTTATAGCATAATTACATAACTAAAAAAAATCATTTATCACAAAAATTCTTGTTTAACTGAAGGAAAAAAGCACTCACCTGAGTTAGATCATAATCCAAAGCACTGAAATCTTAAGATCCCGATAAATTTACATAAATTATTTCAATAGAAATTGTTAGGATCTTTTATTTTATTTTATTTTATTTTCTTGATTAATTAGCTTAAGGTTGGAATATGATCATCTGAATTACATGAAATTAATAGGTTTAATTTGACTAATTTAAAAATTTTCTTTTGTTGGGGTTTTAAAGACTTTTTAATATTAAATTTCTTAATGGGTTTGGATTTACCATTAAAGGAAACTGACTTTAAAGGAGTAACTGATTTAATTTATGTTGCTATTCCTCTAAAAATTTTATCATAGAAAGTAGACGTATTGTAGACTGTTAGTTATATTTTCTCTATTTTTTGATATTTTAACTAATTATTTTAATTATTTTTTGCAGGTTAACGAGTCTGGATTTTTCTGTTGGGTCGGGTTCTATTGTGCGGTTATGGATCCAGAAGATGCAGCCCATGCAGAGCTTCGTTGAAAGTAGCTTGTGGGTCTCTGCAATAGCAGATTTTTTTTTATATATGCAGAACAACTGCACAGGGGGGCCTGCCTCCCCTGTGTAGCCCACCCGGCCAGGCCAGGCCCGGGCGGGCCAGGCCCTGCACAGACCCGCCTGGATCTGTGCATGTGGCCGAGAGCAGTGGCCATTATTTTTTTTCTTTTTTCTTTTTTTTTTTGAAATTTCAAATTGTAGAAGTTTGAAGGGTGTGTAAACTTTTTTTTGGTACCCTCTCACATGTATTTTAGTTGAATTTTTTTTATTAGTTTGATGTATACAAAAATTCGTAGATGGCCCTAGTATTGACATGGTATTGAATAAACTATTTATATTATATTAATTAAGAAAAACTAATTTACTTACTTGGATTTGATTTATTCAAATCAAGGCTTTGTGGAGTATTAAAATAATGATCATACAAAAATTTTATTAGATAAGTTTTTAGGAACCAATAATTATATTGCGGTGAGTTTTACCATACGTGTATAGATAAGTTGAGTAGCAGATTGCTGAAATTAATAAATTATTTTTGTAGTTCTAATTTAATTTAATTTTTTAAAAAAAACTAAATTAAATTCACAATTTAGATCTACTTACTTGAGTTGTTCCTCCTTATTTGCTCCTCAATTCCTATACCTCGAAACCCCTTTTCGTTCACGATCCACTTGAGGAGAAAGAAAAGATGAAAGTAGGGAGAGTTTGGATTAGGTTTTCCCTCGAGGTAGAAGAGAAAGAAAGAGTTTGGGTCTTTATATAGGCTATTAGATATTTTAGAAATCTGAATTTCAATTAGGTTTATATTGCTTAATTTAGTAGTTCAGATAAGAATTGAAGATTTGCTAAAAATCTCAAGGAGATTCAGTTTAGATTTGAAAATTATAGGTTGACTAGCTTATTAGGTTCAAATTTAAATTCGAGTGCTTTTGGAGTACACGCCAATGTGGTATAATGGTTTGCTCTCTCCTCTCCTTTATTGGGGACCCAAGTTCGATCCCCAGTCTGTATATAAGTTTTACCATTTTTTATATATTATTATTATTATTATTATTATTATTATTATTTTGGTAAAACTCAAATAGTGTATTACATAACAAAACATCGAAAATGAAAATTGCACAAATCTCAATTTTCTACTACACTTTCACATTTCCCATCCTCATTTCACACTTACACCTTTTCCTCCCACTTCCATTAAATCAAACAGACCCCAATGAAATTTGGCTGAGAAATCTGATTTTGATAAGAGTCCATATTAAACTTTCAAAAATCTTTTTTGATTGTGTTTTTTGGGGAGAGAGAAATGGATATGGCCCTCATAGTCAGTCGGGCCCACTAATTTCTCTCAATCGATTCCCTCTCTTCAATGGGAGGAAATCGATGAAAATCTGACAAACTGAGTCTCACCTTGGAGCTTTTTCCCAAAAAAATGAAAATATAAAACCACTCTAAATTTCCCCATTTTTTCCCGCCAAACAGCCCTTTACCACCGAGAAAGGAAAAAATAAGTATAGAGGATCCAAATCCAATTAGAATGTCTTCATATTTCTTAACGTGATAAATCTCTCTCTCTCTCTCTCTCTCTCTCTCTCTTCTTTAGACATTTTCTAGATTTTTCTCTTTATTGCTATATTCAAAACTGACCGAAGGGAGGTTTTCTCCCGTGACTCATATAGAAACTTTATCCGTCCGTCCGTCTTTACCCACCTCCTTCTTCTTCTCTCAACTCCATCTCCTTCTTCCTTCTTCTTCTTCCCCTCCCCCTCTTCCCCCAACTGATCGGTTGGTTTTCCACTGACAAAGACGGTATACTAGTTTATTAAAACCGACCGAAGTGAGGTTTTCTCTCATGACTCATATAGAAACTTTGTCTGTCTGTCCGTCCGTCCGTCCGTCCGTCTTCTCTTTCTTCTTCCTCTCTCAGCTCCCTCTACTTCTTCCTATTCTCCCTCCTCTTTCTCCTGACCGATTGATCGGTTTCCCGCCGACATCGAAGGTATGCTAGTTTTATTTTCAAAACCGACCGAAGGGAGGTTTTCTCCCGTGACTCTTTAACAAGTTCTGTTCGTTCGTCTGTCTTCTTCAACCGTAGAGAGAAGGAGCAAGAGAGAGAAGCAGTCAGAGTTCCCCCCTCCTCCTTCTTCTTGCTCTTCTTCGCCGGTGAAAATCAGTCGGTTTCCCACTGTAAACGCAATATACTAGTACCAAAATTCTCGCTCGATTTTTTATCGGTCCATCCGCCTGTCTGTCCTCACCTCATTTGTCTTCCTTCTCTCTCTCATCCTTCTCTCTCATCCTCCTTTTTCGCTCGATTTAAACCGCTGTGCTGAGACACTAGTTATAAAAGCCACAAATCCTCTACTGAATTTAAAAGCCCCCATATTTTTCCCCTTTAGTCTACTCTCTTTTTGAGGCATAAAATCCCAGACCCCCCATAATCTCCGAAACTCTCTCTTTTTTCACCCATTTCTCCTCTCTCTCTCTCTCTCTCTCTCTCTCTCTCTCACAAATTCTTGGAGGCCATGGCCATGGATCCCAAACGAGAGGACGCGGCCAACACTGTGCTCCGGGTGTTGCGAGATCAAAATTACAGCAAGACCCTCCACAAGTACGTTAACCCCCGTCGCTTGTCCCTCCCTCTCTCTCTCGAATTCTCTTCTATAATTAATTTCATTTGCTAACCAACAATCTCTGCTCTGTTTCTTGCACGAAGATTGGAGCAGAATCTGGGGTCTTCTTCAACCTCAGCTACATTGAAGAACTGGCCCTCAATGGGGCTTGGAACAAAATCGACAAGTACTCCTCGGCCTTCATCAAGATCGAAGACAACCCAGTCTCTAAAAGAATCTTGTCTGTAATTCGAATAATGAAGTACTACCAGGCCATCATGGACAACGATTATAATGAGGCATTGGCAATTCTCAGGAACCAACTCAATGTTCTTATGCCATTACCCTTTCTCAAGTACTTTGCGGGAGCTCTTGCTACAGGCAACTTGGGGTTGGGCTACTAGAAGCCTTCTTGATTTCAGTTGTTGCCAACTTTCAAATTTTCCCTTACTTGTTTTTTGCTTTTTTTTTTTCTTTTGAAATTTGTTGGCTTTAGTCTGGATATGAAGAAGTTGAGGACTGAGAGATTAAATTAATCAAGGAACTGGTCGAGGAGAATCCTGTGCTTCGTGACAAGCTCACACTCCGTGATGATACTGCATTCACTGAACCATTGATGCCCTTGAAGACTCTTGAAAGGTATAACTTCATTCAAGTGCAATCTTCTAATTTCTTGCGAGAACCCAATGTCAAAATTTCAAGAATTCATGTGTCATGTTGCATTCCTATGCTCAAATGTGCGACCCAGCGACCCAGTGATACAGGAGACTATGTGTTTGATTGAGGCTTGAGAGAGATATCTTTTGTAGTTTACTCTTAGCCTCTTGAATAGTCTGCAAATTCAGTTTTATAGCAGGAAATCTATGTGTACGTCTTAATTTGGAATCTTGGATCGTTGCAGCTTTTGGGTATGGATGACTTTTTTGGGGGGCAGCCCCAGAGTAATGGGTGTAAGAAGGCGGCCAAAGGAACCCCCAAGCCGAAAGCTAATGCAATCCATTGTCCTAAGGCTGTTGGGGTAGGTTGTTTGAAGGCTAATGGAGCTTCTTTGCCAGAGGCTAATGGCGTCCTACATCAAGAGGCTAGTAGAATTACATCCTGTCCTGCAGTCAAACAACCGTCGTATCCGCTTCCTCTATTGCAGGTACAAAAGGAGTTAATCTCTTGTTTTCATTCTGTTGAAGTAGTTCATTGCATCCATGCAGTTCACCCTATTTTTATGACATGTTACATATACTGTTCCCTTCAAGATTGGGATCTTTAAGAAGGAAAGGACACCCAACAGAAGAATTTACATGAATTTCACAATTGATTTATCAATGTGACCTCAATCCTCTATAAGTGGGCAACAATTCCTGATCATAGCATTTCTTTTGCAGTTTTAATGAATTTGAGGCAAGTGCTTTATTTTATATCATTTGATAGCATTATGTATTACTCTGCAGAGGCTGCCCAAGCGCACCACCGACATCCCCTGAACTTCCAATGTCTAAGCAATCCCTCTCGCCTCTTAGTGCAGGTATATTGTGAGGTGTTTGTTTCTTGGTTATTTTTGTAGGAATTCAATCAAATATTTAATACTCTCCATTTGTGCTTCTAATCCTGTCTCAATCTCTATTGATGGAGATTCACATGCACACCATGTCATTCGATTGATTCCCTAAAAAGAACTAGAAAATTATAGTCTAGCGCCTTTATTTCTATTGAACGCAACTATTTTTTTCCTCAAATATGAGAAAGCTCTACTAAAGATTTAGGCTTTGGTCTATCAGCGCTATTTGTTTGGATCTCTAGAAGCATGCTAAGCTACTCCCTCTTTAATTCTCCACTCTGCAGCTTCATTTACTCTCTCATGTCACCATGTCTGAATATGAAGCTTCATATGCCGTCCAACATGTGCCTAGTAGGCATATTGCTGCCAAGCTGTGAGAGCTTAAGACGGCATCTGTATGCATCATAAACTGCATCTATGACTAAAGAAAAAGGTGACTATTAACTAATTATAGAATCCAGCTCATCCAGGCGAGATCATATATGACACAATAATAACTAAATACAGGAAAGACTAGCTGGCTGTAATAAGTGTGGCAATGTCCAAAAGTTCTTATCACGGAGGTATTAGCCACTATTACATATAATTACGTCACTCTCTATGATTACCATAGCCTCAACGATTATAAAATAATGATACCAGAATATCTTTTAGATGCATATGGATAGTCCATCTTTGATTCTATGTCATCGCTCTTGAATTCTAAGTCATACTGCCCTTAGGGCAGAACGTAGAATTGTTCATTCTCCAATGCATGTATTTTCGGAATGAGGATGTAGTTCTAGTTCAAAAACTTTTTCACTAATCTAAATGACTATGACAAGCTAGTATAAAACTGTTCTTAGGTATGGAGAATGCTTTCTGAAGGATTCAAAAATCAAATAAATGAAATTATCGCAATTGTTATGATTATTATCCATAACGTCAATAAAAAAATAAAACACATCCAAAATTCTAGAGGTGCCAGAACCAAATTGAAATCTAGGTTTCTTACCTTAAATCAAAACTGAAATGGAAGTCCAGACTGAAATTACCAAAACTGCCAAAACTGATTCCGACTAAAATTTAGGTTTCTTACCTTAAATCAAAACTGAAATGGAGACCAAATGTAAAATCAAATTGGCATTGAATAGTGTTCCAAATATTACTTGCTGACTAGTAGGTACTTGAAAATTTTACTTAGCATCCAACATTTGAATGTTAAAAAGATGTAAATTTTACTTAGCATCCAACATTTGAATGCTAAAAAGATTTAGAGTTTCCCACATCTGTTATCTTGTGGTTTTGTCAAAAGGTTAATGAAGTCACCTTTTTTATTCAGCTATCTCATATACTTTTCAGATGTCTAGTGTATGGTCATGTATCCTCTCTGGCACATGTCTATACGTACACGCTCTTCGGGTAAATGGAGTGAATATCCTTACTTGGTATATCTTAGAGGACTAGCTTGTTTGCATTGCTGTTGCTTGCTTAAATAAATCCCAAGTTTGAATGTGACTCTGCATACACTGCCAATTCGACGTTTTGGTATGATGTTTGAAAATTTTGCAGATGTTGAAACTACACTTTCTGTAAATTAATTTTAAAAGCAGCTCTATCTTTTGTGTCCTTGTTAATGTGCTGTAAGAATTATTTATTTTCAAGTAATAACATTATTTGTTTGGCAGAGGCGGGTCAGCGATCACCTGAAGCTCAAATGGCTAAGCAATCCTCTGTGTCTTGCTTGAAACTCTTTGGGGCCCCTCTTATACCTATTCCTGCCAATGCAGGTATGTTGGGTGTAATTCTATCTTAAGTTTACTTTGAAAAACCTAACTCCATTGTTGTATGTATAACAGAGGTGGCTCAGGCAACACCAACTGAACCTCCAATGGCCAAGGAAGCCCCTGTGCCTGGCCTGGAAGTTTCTGGAGCCCATCCTGTTGTAACTATTCCTTCCAATGCAGGTATGTTGATTGTATTTCTGTTTTCATTTACTTTTAAATTACCAACTCAACCAGTGATCATTTTCTTCAAATCCTACTCTGGAAAGACTTCCTCATCCAATTGATCTTCATCCATTTTATATTGGAATGCTGATGATTTTCTGAAAAGCATCGCATATTGCACAGAAATCTCCTTTGTTCTCGATTAAAATTGTTTTCTCACTTATTATCCTTCAATATTCATGTGTCATGAGAAGTTTTGAATGTAATTGTGCAATAAGTCACTCCAAAAAGCAGTTGGTAGCATCTCATTTAGTATCCTTGTTGGCTTGTGAAAATCTTTGCCAACTATAATAAAAAGTTGGCATTTCTTTGATCAAACATTTGCTTCTGGCTGGAATTCATTCTTCCATTTAAGACTCAGTTTTAATAAGAAACTTCTAGTTAATTTCATGTTATTAGTACTGTGTAAACAAGTTTAATCCTTCTTTCTTCCAGCCCATCACATGAACATAATTTATAACGAACTATTTAACTATACTGGTTGAATAAATTATTTTTTATGGATATGGACTAATCCTTAATGGTTTTTATATAATGCTCTTTGTTTGCATACACATCTTGTGTGTATTATCATCCACTTTCGGAAGTGTTAAAGATGCGGATAATTCCACTTTGTTTTGGTTGATGCACCACATATATTCAAAATTCACATTGTTGGATGTGATCTACTATTCATTAACTACGTGAGAACAAATTTTCAAAGACTTTTTATGTTTACCCATTCATCAAAGTGGTCTCAAAATTAAGCAGTTTTAGGTCTCTCAAAAGTGTTGATCTTTTGGTCACTTAATGCATAGGTCAATTATAGTTCTGAGACCACTTTGATGAAAAGGTAAATTATAACAAAAATCCTTAAAATTTTGTTCTTACGTAGTTTATGGGTCGTAGAGCACATCTAATAGTATAGATCTTGAATTTGAGTGGTGTATCTATCAATCAAACAAGGTGGGAGTATCCACATTGATACTTTTCAAAGTAGCCTAGCTCAAAGCATTACTTACCTACAAATCAAATTTTAAGAATTTTTTAACTCATGAATCAACTGTTGACAAATTAATATTTAAAAATCAGTGTAAAATTGATTAACTTTTCACCACTGGATGCATGGGTAAAACACGTTGGAATTCGGTGAAATTTGGTTATAGGTAGTTAATGGCTGTTAGATCATATCTAACGAAGTGGATTTTCCATTAGGATTGTTCATTTTTAAATTTAGGGTGATAGTATTTGCACTATCTATAGGGTTGAACTAGGCTACTATCGATAATATTTGAATGCAAATACTATGACCCTAAATTTAATTTGAGTAACCTTAATGAAAAATCTGTGTGTTAAATGTGACCTAATGCATATTAACTAGCTATAAACCAAATTTCAAGAAATTTTGATGTGTTTAATTCATGAATTAAGTATTGATAAAATTAACATTTAAAAATTGGCATAAAATTGATCAAATTTTTGCCACTGGGTGCATGGGTAAAACACATCAAAATTTCATGAAATTTGGTTTCTAGGTAGTTAATGACTGTTAGATCATAACGGAACATATTTTTCATTAATATTACCCATTTTAAAATATACAATAGTATTTGCATCCAAATACTATCGATAATAGCCACTATTAAGTAAGTACATTTGTACGGATACATTCTGCATATTCCATTTAACCCAACTGGCACGCTAAATTTTATGATAATCTCTGTATTGTCTTAAGGTCCCTTGCAAAAGATACCACACCAACTTATTCATGTTACATTTGAAGCCTTTCCTATATGAAGTCTTCTCCATATCCAACAACATTCTTATGGGGAAAGTCTTTTTCGCTTTGTTTTGCTTGGGAGAATAGGTCATAGCCTTGTGTAAGAGGGATTTGAATTATAAACCTCCTGCAGACTGCAAAGAGGCTTTACCATTGTGCTACAATGACAATTGCGTGTTTTGTCATGCAATCCATGGATAAATCAAGAAAAATTTGTCTTGACAGTTTACATGTTTTTGGGCCTTTTTATGCGTGTTTACTTAACTATCCAATCCATTATACTAATATCTTCTCAAATATGATATAATTGCAGAGTGCTATTTTCATGTTTTGTATCCTTGAAATTTTGCTCTTTCAATAATACTATCATTTCTTTATATGGCTTGGGAAACTTCTTCTGAGATCAGATGTTGCTTGGGAAACTAAGCCTTCATTTATAGTTTTATACCTTGTACAGTAGTCTGTCATTCCTCTTTTGATGCTGTCCCTGTACCAGTGTTAAAGAAGATGATTTAAACACAAAAGATTAAATATATACAGATGTTGCTTGGGAAAATCGGTGGCCTTCATCTATATTAGTGTTTGAGATTATATTTTCTCTTGATTAATGTGGTTGATTCACGATTTAAATTCTTACAGAAATCATTAATGAAGTGTATAATTCATTTCCACATGAAAATTTTATGGCTTACAGATTTAACTCTTAAAATTGACAGATGCTTATGTGAAGTGCTCAAGGGTTCCTTCAAGCAAAAACCATGCATTGGGTGATCAATCAGATAAAGAAGGACATGTGTCTAAAAGATCACGACTTGTAAGAACAAATGAAGTACAATATTATTTATGTTCTGATGTTTTTCTCCACTGCACTTCTAGCTTGTGAGAGAAAGAGTAGGTCTATTTTCTCATGTGCGTCCTTCTGCTCAACATACAAGGTAGGGCCTTTAGTCTATGTTGCAGCTGATCATGGAAAGCACCTTATCATGCCAATCTATGTAGCATGGACATTTCCTTTGTAAGACATGTGATGTCAGACACACAAATTAGGAAGAGTACTTCTATTTTGTGTGTACATTTCAGAATTCGCTGAATATTGGTGTATCATGTCATGTCGTGTTCGTGTAGGCATGTCCTTGTCCACACATAGGTGCAAGCAATGCCTGACATGCGAGCACTAAACTGCTTTTTATCTGATGCTTAGAAAGCTAATTGTAGCTGACCGAAATTTCAATTTATCATTGGTAGATTCTGCTCTTTATATTTTTAATTTTAGTTCAAGCATAGCTTTCGATTGTCATTGAGGCACAAGTTGATAACCAATCAGATAAAGAAGGACATGTGTCTTAACTGTTCCCTTATCCATCTATATCAACCGTTCACAATCAGATACATCCCAGTTTCTTGAATTAGCACGGATACATCTATATTAACTATTCCTGCTATTGGAAATGGTTCACATTTTAGATTAATTTCATTTGGCATTTCTTGAAAGGATGACTAATTCCTCTCAAATTCACCCCAGAATAAAGATGGCTCCTGTCTGGAACTTGACTCATCTAGAGTTGTTCATAGTTTAAGTGAGAACTCCAAAACGTGGACATCGTCAGAAGTGAACAAGCCATCTCAATTACATTCACTGAGACTTCCTGATGACCAATCAGCAGTACAGGTAAGCATATAAACTTATGCAAAAGTTAAAGATAAGCATGTGATGTAGAAGTTGCACTGTGGCCATGAGCACATAAAAATATCACGCCCATTTTTTGGTACATTTATCTCATGCGTTGGCTGCTGCATGAAACTGGGTTTTTGTCTAATTTCTTTATTCTTGAACATTACAAAATACCAATATAATATTTTATATATTTTTTGTATTTTATATGTTTCTTGTTTTTAATATATAAACTGTATTTTCTCAAGTCCATCCACCTGAATGGAGATTCCATCCATTAAGTAGAAGCAGTCTTACAAACTATGAAATGAATTTACTTTTAGTTAATGGTTCCTATGCCTTTAGGATTTATAAATTAGTAGGTTAACTATTCAAATAGTACAGTAGAATATAGATGAACAGCTGATTACTATAAAAGGGTAGTCATCCTGAATAGCTTACAAAAACATAGTACATCCTTTTGTACTGTGCATGTGTAGTACCATTGTGTCTGAATACTTTTGAGGTGGACTATGATATTCCTAAAGGCTTAGGTTTTGAATCAGATGACTGCCAATTAGTAATGATATGTTAGACAGACCACTACCACCATAAAGTCTTTCTCTTCAAATTGTGCCTTCTATAATTTGCATGAATGTATTGTTATAGTCATTTTGTTGGTATATACAGCTGACGTGCTTCATCAAAACCAAAATCTTAGATTAGGCAATTCAAGTTCCATTGTTTGGGACTAGCAAAACTGCACATACATGATTTATAACCTCTCAGATGAGGGCATGTTTTCTTGTAGATTCTTTTCCTTGTACTCTGCTGCATAAAGAAATAAATGTCACAATGGAAAATCTCGTTGTTGACCGAAAGGATCTTAGACTAAGAGGTGCATGATAGTATTTTTTATAATAACACATGTTGGGGAAGGAAATTCCCCTGATGTTAGGAGAAAGAAAGCTCAAACCAAGCACACAAGATAAACAAGCAAGACGATGCCAAGATGCACGTTGTTTGGTCAAATTCGGTCTACTCTGTTAGAGATATCAATGACAACACGTGATCCATGTGAAAGACACCCCTCATGAAATCAATCAGATCTTAAAATCTCTCCATGATTATAGGAACACATGGGATTCATGGGATTCATGCACCATGTGTTTCTCATTCTTTCTCTCAGTCAATATTTTTCTATTATTTCTCTCAGTCAATATTTTCTTATTGTACCTCTTAAATCAGTGTAAACATGTGACCAATATGTGTATATAATACAAGTAAGAACCATAGCTAATGGTATCTTGTCTTTACACAAATAAGTCTTCTTCTTCTTATTGTTTATCTGGTATCAGAGCAACTCCTGTACCATGTCGAGTATTTCCTCTTCATCTTCCCTCACCTCCATCCAAACACTTGCATCCATGGTTACTTCCAATCCCAATATCACTCACTTTCTAAATGTCAAACTCGACAAGGGAAACTATCTGCTGTGGCGTTCCCAGTTCCTTCCTCTTCTCAAGCTCCACGATCTCGAAGGCCTTGTCGACATAACCTCTCTATGTCCGGTCCGGTTCCTTCCTTCTACCGAGAATGATGCTCAGCCCACTATCAATTCAGAATACACTCGCTGGATCAAGCTTGATCAGATGCTCTTATGTTGGCTTATCTCCTCGCTCACTGAGGCTGTTCTTACTCATGTCGTCGGCCTCACCACATCTCGTGATGTGTGGTGCTCTCTGGAGCGAATCTTTGCGTCACCGTCCAGAGTTAGAGTGCAGCAACTCAAATATCAGCTGCACACAGTCAAGATGGGCACCTCTTCTATATCAGAGTACATCCAGTCTGTCAAGTCCATGGTGGACAACCTGGCGGCAGTGGCTAATCCAGTTGCCGACTCCGACCTCGTCTCTACCTTACTCTGTGGTCTGTCTCCCGAATATGACTCGTTCGTCACCTCCGTCAACACACGAGTCGACCCTGTACTGTCAGAAGAACTCATCGACCTCATGCTTAACCAGGAGATTTATCGTGGGCGTGCTATCACTTCACCAGACTCCACAACCCTCATCTCCCCTTCTCCTGTGGTTCATACTGTTTCCCGCACTCCAAACTACCATTCAGCTCCATCTTTTTTCCGTGGTCGTGGACGTGACCGAGGCATGGAGCGCGGTCGTGGTCATAGACGTTCCTTCTTACCGTCACATCAGTCCATCGGTGGTCGACCTCAATGTCAGATCTGCAATCGTTTTGGCCATTATGCTAACAAATGTTACAATCATTATGATGATTCGGCTAGCCCAACTGCTCTTCTCCACTCTTATGGGAATAGTCCAGTCGATTCCAACTGGTATGTTGACTCCGGAGCCACTCATCACCAACGGCTGACATTGCGAATCTGGCAGCTCACTCCGAATATCAAGGACCCGACAGAGTTCGCATGGGTAACGGGACAGGTTTGCCTATCCGAGCTACTGGTGCTTCTTTATTGTGTTCTCCTGTTTCTTCCTTTGTCTTGAAAAACCTTTTACATGTTCCTGATATCACCAAAAATCTTCTGTCTGTTAGTCAATTTACTGCTGATAATAAAGTCCTTGAATTTCACCCTGACTCTTATTTTATCAAGGATCTTTCTACTCGGAAAACTCTACTGCGGGGACAACTTAAGGATGGTCTGTATGACTTCTCCCTGGGGAATTATAACTTCACCGCCTCTCCCCATACTCTTCTCGGTGAGCGTGCATCTTCCTCCGTCTGGCATGAGCGCCTAGGTCATCCCTCCACCAGAGTTGTCTCCAGTGTTTTATCTTAGCATCAACTTCCTTTCCTCCCTGACCGTGCTGGTACTCATCTCTGCATCCCCTGTCAGTAAGGAAAAAGTCACCGTCTTCCTTTTTCGTCATCTTTCACGATTGCTACTGCTCTTTTAGAGCTTATTCACTCCGATCTATAGGGTCCGTCTCCTGTGTCCGCTGTAAGTGGTCATCGCTATTATATTAGCTTTGTAGATCACTACAGTAAGTATGTTTGGCTTTATCCTTTGATAAATAAAAGTGATGCTTTCTCCATTTTTCTTGAATTCAAAATTCATATAGAAATTTTTTTGGGCGTTCCATTAAAGCACTCCAAACTGATGGTGGTGGCGAGTTCATCAAATTTAAACCTTACTTGTCTTCTCAGGGTATCGCTCATCGCTTATCCTGTCTACACACTAGTGCCCAAAACGGCACCGCAGAAAGAAAGCACCGCCACCTTGTCGAGACCGGCCTTACTCTTCTGGCTCGGTCAAATGTTCCATTTCATTACTGGCCCTATGCTTTCCAAACTGTCTCATTTCTCATCAATAGAATGCCTCATTTCATTACTCTAGCACTGAGGCAGAGTATAGGGGCGTGGCCAATGCTGCAGCAGAGGTCGTTTGGTTGCAGTCATTACTTCGTGAGCTTGAAGTTTCGCAATCTCTCCCAATAGTTCTCTGTGACAACCTCGATGCAACATATCTCTCGATCAATCCTATTCGTCACTCCCGCTCCAAACATGTTGAGATCGACATTCATTTTGTGAGGGACTATGTCGCCAATGGAATCCTGGATGTTCGGTTTGTCAGCACTAAAGACCAAATAGCAGACATCCTTATTAAGCCTTTGAGCTCTTTAAGATTTTCTATGCTGAAGAACAAGCTCTCGGTTCTTTCGAACCCGCTTCGCTTGCGGGGGGTGTTAGAGATATCAATGACAACACGTGATCCATGTGAAAGGCACCCCTCATGAAATCAATCAGATCCTAAAATCTCTCCATGATTATAGGAACACATGGGACTCATGGATTCATGCACCATGTGTTTCTCATTCTTTCTCTCAGTCAATATTTTCCTATTATTTCTCTCAGTCAATGTTTTCCTATTGTACCTCCTAAATCAGTGTAAACATGTGACCAATATGTGTATATAAATACAACCAAGAACCATAGTTAATGATATCTTGTCTTTACACAAATAAGTCTTCTTCTTCTTATTGTTTATCTTACTCCACAAGACACATAAGAGATTTCACTATGCTGACAGTTAAACTACAAGGGACACACTTGCATGTCCATCTCCGTCATCACATCTCATCATATTTTGATGGAAATATCCCAACTTAAATAATTATAGGCACCACACAGGCACACACTTTATATTTACACAATTCAGTTGCCAGCATTCAGATCTTTAATATCTGGGTGTGGTCATCAGATTAGACAAAAAAAAAAAAAAAAAGCCATTGGTAGGTTATTCACATGCTGTATCAATCATAAATTATCCATTAAACTTGCAGGATTTGGAAAAAAGATGAGAGTAATTAAGTTACTGTGTTCTCATCATAAATAGAATCTAATGTTTACCCATAAATGGGGGTGACTATAATCCATGGCCCATTGCGGTGTGGTGGGAAATTTGCCAATTGAAACTGAGAACAGGAGGAAAACTGAGAACATCTTCCTGGACAAGGAACATGGAGAAGTTCAGGATATTGATCCATGCCCCCACAGATCTGTGATCCATATTTCTGGACATACGGAAACCAAGAACAAGAGGAGTTCTCATAAACCTAGAAGTTGGTGTCTAGGAGAACCGCCTGCCATTCTTATTGTGCATCTTAAGTTCATGCAGACACTGGCAATCTTCCAACACATTCTTAGACAGGAAACAAAATAGAGCAAAAGCAGAAATTATACAAAATTTTCTGTAAGTTAATTGCATTCATCTGCAAGGCAGATGGAAACACTAAACATCTCATACTATATTATCATATGATTATCAATGTTATCTGTGGAATCTTTGTACTTTATAGGGTTAAGAAGAGGAAACAAAGAGGGGTTTGGGGGTTACCGCTTTCGGCGTTATAGTTTTGGGCCACCACCTAATTTGGTTCAGCTTTCAGAATAATGAAAAATAAAACACGGTCACATTATTGTTAAGGAAAGCCGAATACCTTTCCAAACACGACTGGTTGTTTCATGGGAAGCAATCAGCATAGCAGTTGAAACTATCTATTTCTATCTGGCTCTTACTGGTTTCTTTGTTGCTTGCTGCAGGTTTCTAGACTGGCTTATACTAGTTCAGGACTTTCTATTTTGGCGCTGACTTCTGACGCTGTTTACAAGCATTGGAAATGGAATAATGCGGACAAAAACATTGACGAGAAGGTGATGAGTCTGTTTTTAGAAGCTTTTTGGTTATCATTGATGTTTTTCTTTTGTAGATTATCTTGATACAGAATGCTTGATTGATCCTTCCCCACAAAACTTCTTGTGCACTGCCTGAGCTTTGGCAGCCTTCAAGAAAAAGTTTAGTGGTCAATGAAAGGAAAAATGATACATCAGACTCAGAAGCGTTTCACTGTTTCACAATAGCAAAGAATGATACATATATCATATCTTCTTCAGGAGTTGGTATCTGCCGCTACGAACTTCCAACATTTAAGGTTACTTGTACTAGATACTTATGGTTATAGGTTGATCTATTGACTTTCTTAATGCCTAACAGAATAAATCCGTGTCTATTTTGCAGAGATTGGTACTGCCCTTTTCTTCATCTCGAACAGCTACATGTCTTGCTCTCCATCCTGGAGAAAATAACCTTTTAGTCATAGGCACTGATGACTCTTCAATTCATGTATATAAACTGAAGTCCAACAAGGTTACTGTTTTTTAATTTAAGAAAAATTACAGTTTCTTGGTGATAATACATCAAATGAAATCTAATCTTCTTCTGTGCTAAATTGTGAAGGTTATAAAAATACTCAGAGGTCATGAGAAGAGAATAACAGGTCTCGCTTTCTCCAACAAGCTAAACATGCTCGTTTCATCATGTGAAAATGGAAAGGTACAGTAGATAATAGGCAACTTCCTCACACTAGGAAAAAATTTGATGTTTATAGATTTATCTGAAAACTTGACCACTCAATTCTCTTAATGTAGATTTGCCAATGGAGTTGCATCGGATGGGAAAACAAGGTTGCATACCCTTAAAGATACCCCAGGGAAGCACATCAGAACCACATGCTGAGACGCAGGTTCAATTTCACAACGATCAGTTAAATTTCTTGTCCATGCACGAATCACAGTTGGCTATATATGAGGCATCAAATTTGGAATTAATTAACTGGGTAAGTCACCATTACTTTCCATAAAAATGCAACATACTGCGTATTGTCATTTTTTCGTATATTCTAGCAACAAAAATGAATGCAAATGCGAGTTTAATTAATATCTCAATGTTCAAATCATCTCCTTTTGTTGAAGAATCTGTCAATCATATATCATTTCTGGATCATTCTGTATCTTCTTTACTTTGTTGACAGTGGAAACCACAAGATGGGAAAATTAAACATTCAACATACTCCTGTGATGGTGGGTTGATATATGCGGCACTCACAAATAGAAGCATTGTTGTCCTTGCTGCTATTTCGTCGGAAAAGACACTTCAAATGAGATGTTTGATTAATCCGTCAGCCTATCTGCATTCTGACTCCGAGTATGTACTGTCAATTAGTTGGTCTATAGGAGTTTTCTGTATATGTTTTCCTCTCCAGAGTGTTTAATCGCTCTTTGTTTCAGCTGTCCGCTTGTCCTTGCGGCTCATCCTTCCAAACAAAACCAATTTGCAGTAGGACTAAGCAACGGCAGTGTTCTAATTCTGGAACCACTTGAATCGGAAGGTGAATGGGGAACCATGACCGTCTCAAAAGTTTGATGCTGAGAAGGAAAACCGAATAAGCCATCCATTTGTGAAATGCAGAATGGTGGATTGATGTGATTGCATTAGCGACTGAAAGATCCCTTTTTGTTTCAGCAAAACTGCAGGTTGACATGTGCCCTTTAGACTCGTAAAGAAATATAATGGCTTTCTGAGGATAAACTTAATATTAACTGAGATACATATTAGAGCGTTTAGTGTGGTATACATAGAGGTAGAACTCGGGGTAAGCTTTTGGCATAGGATTGATATAGAAATTATAGAGGTTTTATGGCTTCATGCCTCTTGACTGATCATGTATCAGATAGCGGAAAATAGCAATTGTCTAGATGTGTTAACAGTCTACTTCAAACAGTTAATTTTGTGCAGTTCTCTTCATTAAATTTTCATATCTAGTGTGAACATTTTCAAAATGTCTCTCTTTTCTTTTACTGCGTCATTTGGCTTTTATCTTGGGTCTATATACCTATCCGTGTTGCATTTTGCGGGAATAGTTCACAGCATTTCGTTCTTGGGAGATTAAGCGGAAAATGTTCCCATTAGATATCTCAAATGTGCTCCAGGCCGTGTTTGGTAAGTTGCAAAACGTTTGCAAAATGCAAAAAGTTTTGCAACTTTACATTTAAAGTTGTTTGGTTTCGTTTGCAAAATGCAAAATGCAAAACACTTTTGTAACTCTTCTTTTCCCACTTGCAGTTGCTACAGTTAATTTGTGGTCATGTAAATCTCACTTTACACTCATATTTTCCCACTTGCAGTTGCTACAGTTAATTTTGTGATCATGTAACTGTCACTTGTAGTATACTTACAGTTCAAAACAGTTACTTGATAATCAATATATAATTAAATATTATTAAATATTTAATATTTTAATAGTGTTCAATTTTTATTTAATTATTTAATTATTTTATATTTTTAATCTTTAACTTTTTTATTGTTTTAATATTTAATATTTTACTATTTTAATTTAATATTTTAATTTAATGTTTTATTATTTTATTAATACTTATTCCATTTTTTATTATTTTATTTAGAGTTAATATTTTATTAATATAACAGTATTATACTTTAATATAAAATTACTATATATTTAATTGTTTATTTTTAATATAAAAAATTACTTTATTAATATCATAATATATTTTATTATTATATTAATATTTTATTATGTTAATATTGTAATAATAATTCAATATAATAATACTATAATGATAATTTATTATTAAATTATAATTATATTTTACTTTATTAATTTTATATTTCTAAAATATTACAATAATATTATAATAAAATTTATATTATAATAATTTTCAAGTATTTTTAATATTATAATATTATAACTATATTTTATTATTGTTGTAACATTTTTTAATATTTATATTTTATTAGTATTTCTTAAAATTTTATTAATGTTCTTTAGATTTTTTTAAATTTTATATTATTTATTTAGTTAATATTTTAGTAATATTTACTATTTATACTAATATTTTATTAATATTATTGTTATAAATAAAATATTAAGATTATTAATTTTTTATCTCAAATTTATTAATACAATTTAATTTACAATAGTAGATTTAATTTAATAGTATTTATAATATTTAAATCACTGCTACAGTTAATTTTATGGTCAACTTTTCCACTTACACTTTTACATTACCAACCAAACACCGTAAAACACAATATACTTTACCATTTACACTTTCACTTTATCAACCAAACACCGTAAAACACAATATACTTTTCCATTTACACTTCACTTTATCAACCAAACACCGTAAAACACAATATATTTTCTCTGCTACAGTTCACTTTTTCCATTCTCATTTTACGACTTACGACTTGCGACGTTTTGCAACGAAACAAACAGGCCTTGCAAGTTTTACGCTTCTGTTGACTCAGCCGAAAATGTTGTTGCTATGCTTGTGAAATTCAGCCTCGTTAGCTCGCTGACAAACAGTTCTGAGCGAGCATTTATACTGCTTTTGATCCAGCTTGTTCTTAACTTCAGCAATTTTTCCATAAGAAGTATTATATCCCTCAAGAGTACCTGATCATAGTTCATAGATGTGGACACTCTGAGACTCAGTTCATATTGCTGCATTCCTAAAGTATATGGTTATTATCATATTAATATTGATATTGAACAACCGGGAACCAAATTGCCATTTAACCAGCTCCTTATTCTGGCTTTTGTTTTGTAACGACAACTCCTTTGAATTTTCGATAGGAAACTCCTGCTGATTTTTGTATACTTTGAAACTATTGCTGCTAATATACGTAGCTATGTACCTTCAGTTTGATTCCTGGGAGTAGGGAAGATAAATGGGAAAAGAACAAAAAATAAACCCCCGTCCACTCAAATACGACAAGTTTCTTTCTCTCTTTCTTTATTTTTTTTAAAAAAAATGTCACAACACCGAAAACACCATCCAAGGTGATATAACCAGTATCCGGAAAAGTTTCAAACAGAGAAGGCACCAAGGTTTTATATGCTAAAACACGGAAAGTGCGGAAACCATCGGACTTTCGGGAAATGGGGAGTCCTAGAGGTCTATCTGGTACCACTGCCCGATAAATGATTCATGCATAGCTGAAATGCCGAGGGGAAAGAGAACTTTGTGGGGGGAGAGAGAAAAATCTTGTTAGTAGAGTTTTTTTTTTAAAACTCATCAGAGAAACGCAGAGTACGGAGTTTGCCTAGAGAAGATACATGAATACGCCCACAGAGAGTTGCAGCTTACTTTATCTATCGACAAGTCATCTCGGCTGTCGACAGACCTCGGCAGCCCCCCATGGCTGTCGACAGGCTTTTCCTAAAAATCGTGTATTGTGCAGACTGGCTAAGTTTGTTGACATGCCAATAGGCCTCTCTATAGCGTTTGGTCTCTGGGCTGTTTTCAAGTTGGATTCAGAATTCGTTTCTGATCCAACTTTAGAGTTTTTGATTTCCTTTTCTTCATAGATTCTGTGGCTATATAAAAAGGGGTATTGTTCCTTATCAGTTGCATCATGTAATTGATAGATTTAATAAGATATCTCTCCCCTTCTGCCCCGAGGACGTAGACAAATTGCCGAACCTCATTAAATCTTGTGTTCTATTTTTCTTCCCTTTGATTTCTTTGTTTGTGCAATTGGCGACTATTCTCTGTTGTTACTGTTCTCTGCGTAATGGATTCTAACAAGTAGTATCAGAGCTTTTTGGGTTCAACGGGGAGTTTCATTCAGGTGGAGAAATCAACTTGGAGACTGTCTATAGTTTCGTTCGGAGGTAAAGATCTAATTTTTCCTATTTGGATTTGTTTTTCACTACCATTTTTCACATTACTTTGAGGAATCTATTGAGGAGATCGCCGAAGATAGTCAGTCCACGATGAAATCCGTGAACCCACATCCTATGAAGATCAATGTGGAAAGTTTGATGGTTAGAACAACTTTGGGATGTGAAGGTATGAGGTGATGGATGCACTGATGACATTAAACCTCGAAGACACTTTACGTTTGGGAGAAAAGCTGGATGAGACTTCTGTAAAGGATTAGGACAAGATGAATAGAATGACGTGTTTGACACAAGACATCAAGTATCATGTGTTTGTACGAGACTTTCATAAGGAAGATGTAGGAGATTCTCGAGAAGAAGTATCCGACGAAGAGTATCGAAAGTCGATTGCATCTGAAGAGGAGCTTTATCATTTAGTTGAAGAGAGGACTCTCCATTGATGAACACATGAATAATTACATGAAGCTTCTTACAGACCTAATTAATGTAGATGTGGCGATCGAAGAAGAGGACAAGGCGGCGATTCTTTTGAATTCTCTTCCTGGATGAAGAGTTTGAAACCTTCATCTTAATCTTGATCAACGGTTAAATACTTAACTATAGCAATGTGTCAGCTGCTCTTGTAAACTACGATGTGAGTAATAAGGACAAGCAATCTTCTTCTAGTAGTACATCAACAGAGACGTTGATAATAAGAGGCAGGGCTTCTAATCGAAAGGACAAAGGCGAGAGTGGGAGATCGAAATCCAGACCGAGTTTTAGAGATCTGAAGAAGAACCAGTGCGCCTTCTGTAAAGAGTTAGGACACGGAAGGTTTGATTGTCCAAGGATCAAAGATAAAAATAAAGAGTCGAAGACAGAGGCAAATCTCACAACGATGATCAATACCCAATCGAGTAGTACTTCATAGGCAGATGATCAGACTCAGACTCAACAATATTCAGTCACACTCCTACTATTGGTTACTCAAGTGATTCTAAGTAGATGCTAAATATAGTGTTGGCCCAGAGGCCCATCACTCTAGTTTTGATGATGATTAACTCATGTAGTTATAGTTTACTAATGATTTTATGTTTAAATAGTTTCAGTGATTGACCAAGATATTAGTAGGTGATTAGCTTCAACAAAGGAGTTTTAGAGCTTTCACATGTTGATTCAAGAGCTCGAGCGTCAATTTCGCATCTAGTACTCGGTTGGAGTCAAGCTCGTTGGATCGCGTTTGGATCGAGTCGACTTGGAGAAGGAGCTCTATAAGAAGACTCGGTTTGTGTTTTGTTTAGTATGTTTAGATCTTGTGTAAGGTAGATAGTATTGATATGATCAAGTCACATACAAACACAAGTTTAAAGTTTATTGGTTTTGGTTTCGATTTAACCGGTTATGGATTTCATGTCATATATATATATATATATATATATATATATATCTATATATTATATATATATATATATATATATATATATATATATATGGGCTTACTGTACCTCAGCCTGCAGGCTGAGAGAGTTTTCTCAGCCTGCGGGACGTGGCTGAATATAGGCCATACATCGGTCGCAGAGTGTGGGCGCCAAAAAAAAATCAAAAAAACCCGCCTAAACAATCGTGAATCAAAATGAACAAAAAATACCCCTTTTAAATGACGACTGCGACTTCTAGCATTGAAAAGTAAAAAAACATTCCATGGTCGCAGACTTAATACAGAATAAAGAATACCAGACAAAAAATGCTATCGTATAGCAATGCGACCTCCTTCGGTACTGCGACCAAATTCGCAATCTTCTTTCTCATGCATTATGTAAAAGAAGTAATTAATATTATATCTACCGTGATACAACAACAGTCTAGAAAAAAGAGACGCCACTAATGTTAATCTCCGAGAAAGGAAAGATGTGCACCATACGTAATCTAAAGATATAGGCAAACAATTCTATAAAAAGTTAAATTTTTTTACCACTTCTTATCATACTCAACCATCACCTCTAACAATTATTATTACTAACAATTATTATTACTATTCATGTTCTTCCATAAATATTCACCTTATATAATGCTTGTTACTAATATATTATCTCATACCTAAAAAATTATATTTTTGCTCTTCCTTTTCAATTGATTTCAAAAACTTTCAAAAAAAATTCATTCTTGAATCATGTCTTCCCCATCTTCTTCCTCTGAACACTCAGAATTCAACTTCAATCAATCTCCCACCGGTCCTCTTTCTTCAGGGTATTCTAGTGAATCTGATACCAGTCTGGACTTCACTCCTTTTGACTATCTCACTACATCAAATAATGTATTAACTGATCCTCCTATTCATGATGATAATGAAGTTTTCATGTGGGTTAGTGAAGAAGACATTATTCCTCTGCCACTTGACGGAGACATGCTTGATGAAGCATGTCCTCTGATGCTGTAGGCTCGCTTCCTAGCAACGGGTCAGACGAAGAGCTTGATAGAGACGATCCATTCTGGGAGTTCATCGGTGATGAACAAAAAAACCTCAAAAACAGCAAGATGATGAGGAAATAAGTGATGAAGAGGAAGAGCAGAAGAATGAAGACGATGAATCTGCTTATGATGGTGATAATGACGAGGATTAGGATTTCCTGATCTTCTGATATTCAATTATATTTTGTCTTCTTTTAAAAGCTTTTAATTCTATTTTTTTGTAAGGTCTCTTTCTCACTATATTAACTTATAAGCTCTTTAATTACATATCCAAACTGCGACTGCTGCTCTTAAACACTGCGACCATAGTGCAATCCTACTAACGGATGCAATTATGGTCGCAGTTAATCATTTATCAGTTCCCAATGCGACTTTGGTCGCAATAATGTACTGTTTTGGAGTTCAAAGTAATTTAAAGTTATAGTGTATTAACTTTTAAACTGTTTTGATAACTGAACAGTCCACCTAGGAAGTTACAATTTTTGGGAAAAGATAGAAAATATATTTGAGAGATATTCACGTGGTCCGAGAGCTTAAACCTTTTGGAATTCCGGGATTAAATATATATAAAGGGTCATGAGCAAAGGATTAAAAACATACTAAGTTATTTTTGCTCAAACTCGTTACTCTCACTGTTCCGAAAATACATTCAAAAAATGTCTTCACCATCACCACCGTCTTCACTGGAAAGAAGCCAATACATTCAAACAATGTCTTCACCATCACCACCGTCT